>JANKHO010000912.1:0-14026 GCA_027627235.1 Agrocybe chaxingu | reverse complement strand
AGCCTTCTCTGTGTACGCACCGGCTGTCCTTGATATCTTCAGGTTTTGCAGAGTGCCCAATATGTGCGTAAGAGCACTCGAACCTTCCTTGAGTTGTTCTTCGTGTTCTGAAAACGGATACGTCATTGTTCATTTCTTTCTTTTTGCACACTCACGACTATCTGCTCGTCCAATCGTCGTCCTAACCCCCTTCCTGCTCCGCTCCTCGTCCGATCTTTCATCGGACGCCTCTCCTCCACACCCAGCCTCGTATCCCACTTGCACATCCGCCCAAACGACATTCAGCCGTGCGGGAAGTCGAATGAGACATCAAATCGGATCTCCGAGACGAGGCGAATGGTCGCAGCACTCCCCTTCTGAGCTGGGGTGTCGAGGAAAGTGCGCCGAGTAAAAGGTGGGACAGCGGGGTGTGTCTACCCTTCTCCGTTTCCATTGCCATTTTTTTTCTCCTCCTTGCGGCATCACGTTGTTCATCCGTTCTGTCCCTCCCGACTTGCCCGCTTGTCGTCCCCTCAGAACGAGCGCACTCCTCCGCTCCCACTCGTACGCTATACGTCCGTCTCATAGTCTGCGTGGCCTACATACGTGGGTCGCGTAGCTGTTCATTGGGGGTGTCATATCTCGCCCAGCGATGGATGGAGGCTTAAAGATGGCCGTTGGGCGATGGAGGAACATGCTCACAGGGCATATGCTTTGAGTTGGCGATTCGCAGACGTCCTTTCGTTCTTTGCATTCTATTCCGATTCTCCGCTCGTGTATTTCCATTCTCTTTGTTCTGTTTCGTCTTTTTCTCATGAGGCTCCCTGGGAGAAGATACCTCCATCCACACTCTGGACATCGAACTGCTGCTGCGATCTGTTCATCGAAAGGGGTACGTGTGTCCTCACGTACGTCTGAGGTAGCGGTTCGTACGAACTGATGGACTTAAGCGGGAGTGGAAGATTTTGGGAGTCTTCCACCGGCGTATGTCGGCCTGTATCGCTTGGGATTTCTGATGTTGCTCTATCTGGTGACTTCGTCAAAGTATTTATCTAAAATGCCACCTTCGCCGCTTCTTTCGAACTCAAGACCAGCGTGCATGGGTCATTAGGGACGTCCTCCACTACCTCGTCAGACAATTCGTCACCATTCACACCGCCGAGATGAAGGGCGTACGATTCGTCTCGATGGCAATGTCTCGCTGATGCGAGCGAGAACGTGCAAAGGGAACGGACCTGCTCGAGGTGTGGCGGAGAATCCTGGATCGACGGTGATGCACAGGCGAAGAAGACAATGTACGATGACAAACGACCCGGCCAATACAAAGAATCGGAACGGCATCTTAAGCAAAAGGAAGGAAGACCCGACGCCGATCTGCCCCGCTTCCAATGGCCGCCGTCCTCCGTCATCTTGTCAACCTTCCACGTGTTGCCATTCGCCAACCCGTAGGAAGAACAAGGACACCCTCGAGATGAGACGAGCGGGGAGCTAAGCAAGGCGTAGATAAAGAGGAGAGCTGTGCAGAGGCGCCCAGATGCATAATTTAACAGTGAGGAAAGAAGATGAGGCAAGGCAAGTGTCATGCCCCACGCGCCGAAGGCAATTCCAAACAAAGTGGAGACGCGGAAAGGAAAAATAAAAGACTCGGTGTCTATCGCCACCATCATGGCTGCTTTCCGGTGACAACACCTACATGTAAATCAACAACGATACTTACCGCTCGTTGTACCTCTCAGACGAGTGGTGATGTCTTTTGGAGGAAGTACGCACAATAAAGGATCGTGTAGCGAGCGGGCGAGCGGGCGCAAGATTGAAACACAGATAGGTGTAGCGGCGAGGAGAGTTCCAAATGCAGAAGTGGTGGAAGGAAGGGAAGGGGAGGGGAAAGAAAGAACCAGATAAGCGACGTGAATGCAGGATGACAAAACGATCGACCCAAAGAAAAGACGTAGAACAAGGAGACGTGTATAGCGGGCAGAGGAACGTCAAGCACGCAAATTCTACTGGGCGAAAAGCCTCCTACGCGAGACTTTCAGACAGAATAACACGTTGATGCACCTCGAAAGACAGATGTTAATGTCCGATACGATGAGTGGTGGGTGTGGACTGCATACGCGGGAAGCGTGGAGCAGACACAGAGTCACTGAGAAACGTGTACTGCGAAAGAGCGCAGGAGGCAGTTCGGTCGAGTAGGAGCGCAGTACGAACAAACTTGGAGGAGAAGGAAAGGACAAGAGAAGATAGGCAATCTGGCAGATGGGGTCTTCATAGCGATGTCATCGGTTTGAGGAGAAAGATAGATCTAGAGCCATCGGCGCACCAGTGTCCCTCTGACGGAGTTCCGAGATGACCCGATCCACCCATATCCTCAGTTTGGACAACTTCGGGGTGTACGTTCCAGCATCGGAGGCCACTATCGCAGGGGAGATTCTTGAAAGGATGTGGTATGAGAGAGAGCGGTGACTGCACGAGGCAACCACCCGAGATCGCTGATGCTGTCTCTAGAGCCTTTTGCCAAATAATTTGTCATCATTTACTATTCTTCCTTCCGTCTCACGACTCCTCATCTCATCAACCCTCCTCCTAATCTCCCGCCTACCGCCCACTGGAACTACGGACTGCATAGCTCGTTCCCCTATCATCGTGGACTGGCTATGGATACGGGTTGATGGACGGAAGAGATCTGGGAGGATGTGAGCGTGGCGAGGACTAGCCCAGGTGCATCGTCAAACGTTCCTCTCCTCTCGCCTCATGCTTACATACATCTTCCAACTGTGCAGGTTCACCAGGTTCGTACTATCAATCTGCATCGATGGTCTCTTTCGCCCCACTTTCCTCCTCCCCTTGTTGCCCCGCCCACTAAGAGACTCTCCTCCCCACCTGCCATCGTTTCGCTTGGAGTGTCTCTGGGGGTTTTGTATCTTATCTCAGTGATGAGGCGAGCGGTAAGGGATACCTTGTCGCTTGGGTTGCGCAGGAGAACGTATCTCGTAGCGTGTGCGGAGCGAGATATGTCCACACGTCCGAATCGTTGCTTCCGTCCGTTACCTCCGCATTCCTTTCGTCTTTGGGCCGTGCATTCTATGACGGTTCTGTGTTTCCTCCTTGGTCGCCGCGCCTAGCCTCGTCCGACACCCCGAGGACATCTGCCCGGGCCCATCCCATAACTGCTCGATCGTGAATGATTGCGCAGCTCGTCACTACGAGCCCCTTGTCTTTCCTAGTGACGGAGGAGCGTCAGAGTTCCTCATGGTTCAGACAGACAATCACCCTCGTGCAGCATGTCGACCTTGTCATACACGAGATATTTCCTTGTGACGGACGAATGTCCTTCCTCTTCAAGAGGTCGCTGTATTGAACTGCCGTGCTCGTGTGGCATGTCGCTCGGGGTTAAGTACTAGTGTGCACGGGATGCTCGTTTCTTTTAGTTCATTCTTCATTCTTCTTTCCATGTCCCTTCCTCAGTATCGTTCAGTTTCATGCCGTCACCGGCTCTTACTACTGTGAGATTAGGCTCCTCCATGTTGCTGGCCATCCACTTCCCACATCGGCCTGTATGCCTTGCGGCATACGGGTGTCTTCGTGCCCATCTACTGAAGACGGCTCACGTCGAGTTGTGGTATAGAGGCGTTACTGCAGACAAGAGGAGCCTTCTCTGCGTCCGTAATAGCTTGCCTCGCTCGCAGCATCCGAGTTTGAAGATATACCTGTGATGCTGGGTGTTGTATCGAGTCGAGGACGTTGCATTTTTCCTTTTCGTTTGAATATACAAATTCTGAAGAGTCTCAAACAACGTTGAGTATACGAGTGCACTCGGCCTTCCCCGAATTGTTTTTCTATGCTAACACAGGTGTCTCATAGCACGTTTCTCTTTCCGTACTCACAATCGTCCCCTGGCTCAGGTAGTGACAGACTCCTTTGTCTTGTCGGTCCCTCCGCACCCCGCCTCGTATTCCACTCGCACACCCGCCCAAACGATGTTCAGTCGCACGGGAAAGTCTAATGAGACCTCTAATCAGGTCTTGGAGACGAGGCACATGGTTGCAATTCCCGCAATGCGTAAGCTGGGTAGTTGGGGAAAGTGCACGTGGTGAAAGGTAGGATAGCGAGGTGCCGTCTACCCTTCTCCGTTGCCATTTTTTTCGCCTCCCTGTGTGCTCCCTGCGCCGTCGCGTCGGTCATCCGTTCCGTCCCTCCCGGTTTGCTCTGCTTGGCGTCCCCTCGGAACGAGGCCACTCCGCCACTCCCACTCGTACGCTATACGTCCGTCTCATAGTCTGCGTGGCCTACGTATGAGGGTCGCGCGGCTTTTTGCTGGGGCTCTCGTATCTCGCCCAGCGACGGATGGACGTTGTTCGCGCGAAGGCTGGGAAATGGCGGATCACCCTTGCATGTGTGTGTTTCGAATTTTGGGATTCCTAAACGTCCCTTTATGCTTTCTTCTCTGATCCTTTGATTATTCACTCTTTTCCCCCTCCGTACTGTTCTCGTTTACATATACTGAGAAGTAGTTCCCTTCCACACCTCGAGGGTAGGCGCTCTTTGCATAGGTATACTACTTCATCCTGTTCATCGAAAGGAATTCGGGTATCTTTACGTCTGCTCTATGACGACGGTTATGGAATGTAGGGCCAAAGAAACCCTCGAACGTTGCGAGGAGCCTTCTCCGAGGGTGCAACAGCGTGTCACTCCGAGTGTCTGTTGTTAATGATATCCGATCCACTCTTCTTTCGGACACGTGAAGTGAAGCGTATCGAGTACCAAATTGACCCGGTGAACATTAAAAATACCGATTGAGCTTATGATAAAAGACAGCCTTATGGTGCAGAGCAAGCTGTATTTTGCATACCACTTCTTTGATTCCCATGTCTGTTCGATCGCGGCGTAGCTTCAGGTGTGTTCGTTATTAAGGATTTAATGTGCACCCTTCATCCTCGACATTCGAACATAAGTCATAACAGCGCGAAGCATGGAGCATGGACGCACGGCAATCAACGAGGTAAAAGGGAAACGAACACGGCGCAAGAGGGCGCCTAGGCACTTCGTGGTGTCAATAGACGGCATTGGAGGCGAAGCAGGTTATCATGAGAATCACTGACGGAGGGGAGAAGGCAAGAAGTACTGCACGGGAAACGAACGAGGCCTGGACTCTGTGCCGAGGTGGCCGATGATGATTTCAGCACCCATTGCCAAATACTCTTGGTCATCATCGCATCGTTCTCTCCTTCAAGACTTCCATGTCGCGGCTTCACAGCACATTCAGGCCCCTTCTACCCCACAACCTCGCACCCACCTCTATTCATTGCACGGTTTACCTCTCGATCGTCGTGGATTGGAGATGGAAGTTCGGTGGATACAAGTCAAGTCACCGGCTCGGAAGGACGCAATCGGGTCGATAGAAACCCCAGGTGCGTCGGCGCACCTTTCTTTCCTCTCTTTTCGTGCTTATACCTTCTGATGACCCAGGTTAGCACCGGTCCTTTCGATCTCGCACGTACTCTCACTTTCCCCCGCCCGTTCGCAAACCAGCTGCTCCTATCTACCTCAACACCACTCTCTTCGCCTTGCCCCTTCCTTCCTCCCCATGCACCCTGCTCCCCATACGATTCTCCTCCACTCCCGGTCTCCTATTCTACTCGCTCTTCCTCCAAAACGACTTCCAGTCGTGTGGAACAGTCCGCAGGGTTCTCTTAGCAGATCTTGGGGACGAGGCGAATTGTGCGCTTCATATTGTCATTGCCAGTTAGTGGAGGAGAGCGAATTGAGTGGTGCGAGGTTCGTCCGACCCCTGTCTCTCGTCCCAAGGACACTCCTCCACCTCCAGGCATTCGCTGTTCCCTCATTTTATAATTTGCACGATTTCTTCTACTTGTGTGGCTTGTTATCGGGGGTTTGACCTCTGTAATGGCCTAGGTGGTGGACGATTCATTCTCATGGGACGTGTAGGCCACGCCCTATCACGAATCTTTTTGCTCCGTTTGTGTGATCCCTTAATTCCGATCCGTTTTCTTCGTATTGAACCCATTCCCTTATCTATTCCTGCCATTCTTGTTGCTGCTTCGCCGAGAAACATCTGCCACGCGTGACTGAAGAGAAGGCCCCTCTGCGTCGACCCGGTCTCAACTTCCCACATCTTCTCTTACGCCTCTTTCTGGCACCTTGAGAGGGCAGTGGGACGTAGAATTGCCACATGCCATGGGGAGCTTTCTCTGAGTCTGTGTGCAGTGGCGGTTTCGCTCGCGCCGACTTTCTGGGGTTCAAGCTAGACAGGCATTTCTTTTTGCCCGGACATTTCTTGCTTTCTCTCAGTAAAGCTCTTTCGCCGCTCATTTTCTCTGCAATCATGATCACGGGTAGGGAACCAGGCCCAACTTTGGGTCTCAACTTCCATCATGTTCTTATCAGCTTGACTGTTGGTTGAGCGGCGTTTCTGGTTTCTTGAAGCAGTGAACTTGCACGGGTTCGGAATGTTCTCTGTATCTTGAAGGAGATTTACTTTCGGCAAGCCTCGCCTCCAACACCGCATTTCGGGACGTCTCCCGGATTTTTTCCTAGCTGGCTTGCGGCCGTCGTTCAACTCGGTCGATCTAGGTTCAACAACGAGCGCCTGTGAGGGTCGACGAGATGGTCCTTCAAGCTTCAGTGAGGCATGCGCGTCTGCTTTTCGTCCATCCTTGTTATGCAACTATAGGACGTCTGGGATAATTTGAACCCCAGAAAGTGTTCCGGCTCATGGGTCGTACCAAAAGCAGCATAACAGAGCCTTATCACCCTCCGAGCACGGGAAAATTTGTTTTCGAGTCGATATCTTGTGTTTGGAGAGCAGGAGACTCATTCTCGTGCTGTCATTTTGTCCCTACAGGGCCCTTCGTAGACTGGGCTGCCAAAATTGCATACGGCCGTCCCGAGCCTCCGTCTCTTGGAATTACCCTACATTCGATGCATTATACACGGGAGAATTGCCGTTATTCCTGCAACCTGCGCCAAATATATTACCCGCCAGATCTAGCCATCTGAAGGACACCTCACAGGTGACGGCAGGGATGAGCACTCGTCATCATTGAGCGAGCGTCGCTGTCGGTAGTAGTTATACACCGAAAATCTCCAGCACCGGCGTATGAGTTGCAGGCCTAAGTCGTTGTGTGGTACGGGATAGGACTCACGCAGGGCAAGATCCGGACGGGATCGTAAGGCGTATAGACCTTGAAGGTACAACTTTGAGCAACGTGGTAGCGCAGAGACTCGAGGCTATAATATTTTCTTGACGATGTTGAGCGCTCCAAACGGGAGAGGAAGGAGAACACAAGAGATGAACATACTTTGAGACAACATTGCCGTGGATGAAAGCCGCCCGTACATTGCGTAATTACTCGCGATGGATAAGAAAGCAGTAGACAGTCAGGACATTGGGCATCAAGCATGACGGGAAGCCATCACTCGACGTAGTTATGTATCAGAGACCTCGCTCGTCAACAAAGACAAGTAGATTCGGCAGCACAACGTCCCTTTCGCGATATCGACCGGACATCTTTGTCCTCCAGGGCCACCATTTGAACGTCAGCACCAATCATCAATCCACAGGCAGTGCATACGCTCTTGCAGAGTATAACGAGTGGGAATTCGTCAAGTGGGCCTGGAGGAACACGTGGCGGACAGAAGACAAGCAGGAATGTGGTTAGATTCAGAGGAGAACAGTGAAGAAAAGGATCTCGATGTAGGGAGTGAACAAGACGTTCGTGGAGGGGAAAGATCGACCACAAGGAGGAGTTCCAGACTGAAAGAAAGGGTTCGATATCGTGATATCGATACGCAGGGCAGAAGAATCCCCGGTTGTTCTCCTGTTGCTCTTTCCAGTCCTGAAAAAGACCGATTCCCTTCGATCCCCTGTTGGATTGGTGGTGCAAGCTAAGTTCGACGAGAGTATGCAGCGCTGAGTAAAAAAAGGACACCGTCGTCGAGTTTGGGCAACCCAGATGGAGGAATATTGACAAGCCAAGCTCGAACAGGTAGTAGGCGGTTGGGGTACAACTTCTATCTCGTGTCCAGCGAGTGAGCCTCGGCAAAGGAAAGGAGCCACCCGATCTTTTACACTGGGGGAAACACGCATTGTTATCGAGCAGTACGCCATTGTGGAACCCGCCAAAGACATGAAGAATGGGTAGACACTTTGCCTCGAGGATACTCGCGTGGATTGGGGTGCAGTTGTGATATGCCGTGGATGGTCGCGCAGAGCGCTTTGAAAGTGCTCAGGAGCGGGAATACACACACGTAAGCGAGCTTAAGGTGTCGTTCACATGTGAGTAGGGAGCCCATCTAACACCATGGCCGAAGGTTGAGAGTCGAATCGCAGAGTTTTAGAATAAATGACAATTTGTGACGGTGGTGTCTTTGCTCGAGGGTGGGAAGTTGAAGAACGATGTGGTGTGAGGGCAACAGACGAGCGCACGGGCCAAAGAAGGACTGGATGATGCGATTTATTTGGTTTCTGGGGTTGCACCAAACAACGTAGCACCGACATCGTCGACCCATCCATCCATCACCATTAGTCTATCTCGCGCCAAACGCGTTATTTGAAACAGCAGAGCTCCTGGCTGACCCCCATAGACTGGAGAATTGCGTCCTCGTCGAACGTAGACCCACATGGCTTCGCTCGATGCCCGCAGGAACGATGGAGAGAAGAGGTTTGCGAGCAGACAACGATGTCGATAATCGCGGTGTGTCATCGAGCATGTCTTGTTACCCTCTCTGCTCACGAACTCCCGCCATCCCAGAAGATGCCGACACTTCTCTATCTCGCCGATCATCCAGCCCTACTCCCGCTCGACACGTTTCATACACATTCCACCCCCTCGTCGCTCTTCGACACCCTTCCTTTCACGGCTGTCGCCTCCCGTCCGCCTCCCCAGTTCCTACCTCTCCTCCACATCCAGTTTCAGCTTCCGCTCGCCCTTTCTCTGGCACGACGGGGGATCGTGCAGGATTGTCCTTAGAGGTAGCCCATGAATGTTCCCACCACTTTTGAATCGGTGCTTCAACTGTCGATTTGACCGATACGGAGGGCCGACAGAGAAGAAGGTCTTGGAGGATGGCATGACGTTGGTGACTCAGGTGCGTCGTCGAGTATTACTTTCCTCTCTTTCTATAAAATCCACCCCTATCCCCTCAGATCTCTTGACATCGCTGCGTCCTTCGCTCACCCCATCCGATCGCCATCCTACCGTGCCTTCGATTACTGCATCGCACCGCTCTCGCGTCGTTCCTGCAATCGCAACAATCTGCTCCACGCCCAGGCCTTGCTTATGCTCTCATTTTCTCCTGCATAGTTCCCAATCGTGCAGGATGTCCTTAGAGGGATTGTCGTCGATCTCAGGGACTCGGCGAATGTCATGGTAGAGTCTAGCTCAGGCGGTGGAGGATATTTTCTCTCGCGACAAAGAGTAGGCGAGGCCCGCCCACGTTGCACCTATTCTCATCATAATTCTCTAACGTCTCTCCCCGTGTTCCCTCGTTCCATCGCACAATTTCATTTCCAACTCGATCGCGCCACCATCGCCCTTCGCCTCGAGAAGCCTCCTCCACACCCATCCCGCGTTGCCGTGCGTCTCATGGGCTGCACAATCATCAATGAGAGTGCAGTTTACCTCCCGGTGTCTTACGTCGCTTAGGGGCATGACGTACGGTCACTCGCTGCTGGAAGATGCTGGAGGAAGGTACTTTCAATTGCATGCGTCTCTCCGCCGACTGAAGGAGGGGCTCGAAAGAAGTCGAATTGTCGTTCCGGTTCTCTCACTACCTTCCATGGACTCATATTCTCTTTAAATTCCCCGTCTATTTCCCTCTCGTTTCGCATCGAGACTCACAACACCGATATCTTGTCAAGGCTCTTCTAGGACGACTGTGCTTATTACACCCCCCAGTTCCATCCCTTCTGCTGCGAAGTTTAAGGGCGTGTCCACCGCAGGTCCACACTCGTGGGTTACGTGGAAGTTTGGTGTTCAAATGCGACGTCATATCCTACGAGGGCCTTACATCAGGGTCGGAGCGGTGTCGATCCTGGGCCCTTCATAGTGCGATGAGCTTCAAGCGAAAACATCGTTGTGTGGATGAGGAGATCCCCAGCGGCGCTCTGGGTCCTCTTGCGCGACCTGCAATCGTGCAGGAACACCGCGAGAGATTCCATAGGAACTTTAGAGTATCAGCATTCCGTTTGCTCAGTCCTAAAATCAACCGCTTGCCCTTGTTGCACAGGTTCTCTCAATCGTATCTCTGCGGGTATCACCGATGGCGTGGACAAGACGATGTCGGCGATAAGGGCCAAAGATAAAAGAAGCCCGGGAGGCTTCTTCGGCGCCTACGCATCTTGACCTCTTACTCCCATCTCGCCCTCCTCTCTCCACCATATCGTCGTCGCCTCATCACTCCAGGAAATGCCCGTACGTCCCCTTTCGTGATTGATGTCGTCGCCATTCCTAACATACCTCTCCTTAGGTTCCGCCCAGATCGAAAACTGGTGAGTACTCATGTTCCCCTCCCCCTCTCCCCGTCCCCAGTCAACGAGCCCGCGGTCGCCTCTTCCCCATACCTCCCATCGAATCGCATTTATACCCCCAGCGCCGCGAAGGACGGGCTCGCAGCGTGGAGAGTGCTTAGGGTGGGTGGGCTGCCATAGCGATGGCAGCCTTCCCACCCCAACGTAGTGTCCCGTGCGCTTCTTCTCCTGCTTGGACGTCCTTCTTTCGCTTTCAATTTCCCTTGTGAATCGACGTTCCATTTGCTTCGAGATACCTTTCTACGATCAACGGTGAACGGAGCCTAAGGCATGGGATTTAGGTTCTTCATGTCTAAATCTTTGCCGTGGCCTTCCGGTGACTCAACGACTGGCAATACGTCGGAATTTTTGACTGTAGGGCCGCACGTTGAGCGTGATATCTCGAATTGTCTCATACCAGCACGAATAACGGGGCATAACCGACCTTACTGTTAGCCGAATTTATCATATCATGTATATCCATTTCGGAGAATTGATTTGACGACGGATTGTGGACAATAAATCATAACTCTCATGGAAGCGAATGCTCGATTCTGCAACGACCAGAGCGGGTTTTGGAACGTCCGGCCCAAAAAAAAGGTCATTTGAACCCTCGCAGAGTCGCTGAAGGTACCAGGCAAACCCAAGTCCGAAAGAGAAGAAGGTACAGAAATCAAGAAAGCCTCAACTGGATGGACCGGGAGATACGGGCTTCTGCGACCGGCTTGATACTTGTCAGCCCGAAATCGAGCCCTCTCGAAAGTAAATAAGTAAGCCTGAGGAAGAAGTTATGCCGAGAGCTAACAAAAACGTCAAAAGTGTTGCGGTTGTCGGGGAAAGAAATGGTTGAAAGACGGAGAAAGAGAGGGGGTACGAGGAAGACCGAAGGGGATCGATTAAAATATTCATAAATGACTCGATGCGTCATGCGCATAAGTTCCATGACGAAGCTCTCATGAAGACTCTGCCGTCTGAAGTACGAACAGAGCCTCTTGTGTTTCCCCCAGCGAACTACCAGGAGATGGTCGGGGTGTAACGACGACGAGGCGTGCAATTGCGAGAGGAATACTCGTTGCAACTTGCATATTGCATTCATACGAGCTGGAGTCATAACGAGGACAAGAGCATGGGTGGGATCACGAACGACGCCTCCCAAATGGAAACGAGGACAGACCACCCATCTCGTCATCTTTGATCGAGCCTCGCCCTGAATTGCTGTCGCAACCTCCAGAACCAACGCTGGTCTCGAGACGAGAGCGTGGCGTGGCACGTGAGGTGTAGAGCAGGCTTGAGCGAGGTTTGGACGGGATGATAATGGGTACCAAAATGAGTCGCACACAAAAGACAACACTGGAGACAGTTCAAAAAGGGAGCCTCTGAATGCAAGAGTAAGATCTACCCCCACGAGCTAGTCGTTGAGACGAGAAAAGTCTTGAACTGAGCATCTGTTGATAATGGTATGGCGGACACGAAGATCAAGGGATGACGAATGTTAAGGGTGATAGAAACGAACGCACAGCCATGCGTTGCCCTCGTGGCTCTGAATCTGGGGCCGGAGGCGTTGAGGAAGGAAGCGGTGGGAGAACGAGCGCACGGGCCAGCGTTATCGGACCGGAGCCTCGATTGACCGTTGATTGCTTCTCAGGATTGCGCCAAACAATTCCCCTCATTGCCATCATTGACCGCCTTTCATCTGCACCATCGACTGGTCCTCTGCGCGCACAACTTGAACGCGATGATGCCAGACTTACTCTCCCTTTGTCTCCGCTCACATTTGCACCGGTCATGAACATGCAGATGGAACAAAGCCCGACTTCGGGACCCAGCTTCCGTCATGTTCTACTTTGGTGCTCTGGTGCTCTGAGCGGAAATACCTTGGGCTGATCTGAGAGTGACCTACCTCGAAGGAGACAGGTTGAATATGTGTTCCTACCAGTCATCGACCATTGCCTAGCCTTTCTCCCCCCTCCCTTCCCGCACCAGCAACATCGATCTCAGCTGATCGAGCGTNCCCTTCGCCATATTCATTCGTCCTACCCCATCACAAGCACTCCTGTGCTTCCTCTACGCTCTCGAGATATGCCTCGCACACGATCCTACCAGCCTACTCATCTATTGGCAACCTCAACTNGAATACACCTGCGGTTGAACCCGTCGGANNGNGCTCTTGCGTGAGTGTGATCCGTTTCCTTTGAACCTCCCTAATGGCGGCCTCTCCCTTCCTCCTTTTGCTCTCCTTCCTCGTCCCCTCTTGCCTGCAACGGCGCAACCTAGGCGTTCCACCCTGATTTACGTCCCCGTTGTCTCACATGCACGATACACGTCTAATTATTCGTGCGGCTCCCCTACGACGATATCGCTCATCTCATTGGGCGGCGATCAGCAGCACCGTATACTGCGCTTGTGGAACGATGGAGACCGGAGTGCATCGACGCAGGGTGGTCCATATTCCGCAGAGCAGCGCCCTTCCTCTTGATCAGTCTATCAGACATCTTTCCTACCGTAGGACACCTCCGCGCCGCAATCTGGGACTATCCCTTCACACGATCCCACAATCGATCTAGCGGGATGCCCCACTAGAGATGAAGAGAACCACTTCGTCTCAGCGGTGTGCGAACGGTAGTGGCCTTCATTGAAAGGCAGCAGTGGAGGATCTTCCTAGGTGAAATTCTCCCCATTCTCTCTCTAATCTCTTTATCCTTGCAAGTCTCCTAGAAAACGCGATCTACAAGCAGTTTGGCGTGTACTGCACGCTTTAAAACGTCGATTCTCACTCCTTGTTAGCCCTTTACGTGTCGCAATCGTCGTCGTCGCACGAGACGACTGCCTTCCGTACTTCGTACCTTCTGTGACGCTTCCTTATCGCGGAGCCCTCGCAAGTGCTGGACCCCTCCACACCTCGTCGAACCTCGTTTTCCTGTCTTAGCTGATCCACAGGCACGCATTATGTGCGGGTCTTTCTTGGGACAACGGAAGCAAGCAGGATAATCGGCTCGAATAGGGACGGAGGGAAGCAACCACCACAATGGTCTGACGGCGAGGCGTCCCCAGCCCCTTCCCTCTTTCCATTCTTCGGCTTTACAGCTTCAAACCGTCTCAGTATTCCATTGGTCTACGTACGTGTTAGACCGCCTCGGACGTACGGAATTTTGGGCTAGAAAATCGTGATTCTCTATCTGATGGCGGTTTACTCAGCATCCCGAGGCCGGGTACGCTCTCGGTATGTTCATTCCCTTCATATCCTGGTCTCGCACGTTGATCATTGCATTTTATATCATATATACGCTGCACGGCTAAACACCTTCCTCCCTCATCGTCATTAGGTTCTGTGTAGTTATCTTTAAATCTGCCCCACCGGCTTTCCGTTCGTTCGATCCTAAGGCCGTCCGTTCGTCCGTAATCTAGTGGCCTTGTCTGCATATCTCCCCTCTTCCTTCATTGATCGTCTCTATCTCTCGATACACGCTGTATGTAACATAACAATGATCACACAATATAACGAACGCGAAGGATGTTGCT
>JANKHO010000911.1:0-14048 GCA_027627235.1 Agrocybe chaxingu | reverse complement strand
GAGAACGTGAGGCTCAGTACGAGCGCGACTCGGCACAATGCGAGGAGTCTGAGGAGGCAGTGGCTGGGCCGGCACAGGCAGAGGACCAGAAGAATGAAGCAGAACATGGAGGCGCTGGAAAGTAAAACGGAACACCTGGCAGAAAAGTAAGGAAAAGGAAAAGGTGAAAAAGAGGTCGCCTGGGGCGAATAAGGCGCCTGCTGGCCAACCGGAGTCACCGGTGGGGCCTGTGAAGGATACGGCGGATAGAAGGGATAAGGGTATGGATAAGGAGGCACTTGTGGGTAACTGGGCACCTGAGAATAAGGTGAAGAGGAATGGGGCACCTGAGGCTGGTAATAGTGATAAGGAAGGGCCGCTGGGGGCTGTGAGAAGGACGACGGAGCGGGATTCGCAGCCAAAGGTCGGAAAGGAGAAGGATGAGGTGCCACAGGGGGCTGAGAAGGAAGGGCAGAAGTAGCCGGAGGCTGATAGGAATTAGAAGAAGAAGCAGTTGAGGGCTGGATGAAAGGATCCAATTCAGAACAATAAGGAACAGACGGGACAGGAGAAAGGTTGAAGGTTGCCACGAGGCACAAGAGGGAGAAGTGGGGGTTTCACAAAAAGAAAAAGGAACAAAATGAGAATGAGAAGCCAAAGAAGACGACTGAGAGAGGTGCGGCTCGGTCCGATGGTCTCGCCAAGCGTCGATTCCGTAGATTGAAGTGTAGTCCATGTCTTGAGAACCCAGGTGGCCGCTAGCGTGATGTGGTGTGGTCATTGTGGTGTGGTTTGGGTGAATATATGCGTCGGAAAATTGGGTGTATGCGCTCCAAGTGCGATGACAGCGAACCCGCCAGAAGCTCCAAGCCCAAGGGTGGTCCACTCGCCTGCCTGCCACGTACTCCAAGCACAGTAGGTGACAGAGGAACGCTCCAAGTGTTCAGGGAAACCAGCGGAACGTGCTCCAAACGCCTGCCAAGTTAGAGATATTCGGGAGTCGCACCGAAAAAAAAAGGGGACGCCAGTTGCCGAGTGTTATGCCAAGAGGTGGTCGAGATCTAGGTCGAAGCGCGAAGTGCGTCGGGGCCCATAACCTGTGAGACTAGACACGACGTGGCGAGGTCCTCAGCGTCGTGGATAAGGGAAGAAACGACTTGTTTATTTACCTAGACACGACGTGGCGAGCTAGGACCGAGAGTAAGTACAAAGCAGGATCAACTATGGAACTGGTGAACGTACGTCCTCAGCGTCGTGGATAAGGGAAGAAACGACTGAGGACAAAAGGAGAAGGAGCGAGCTACTTAAAGGTCGCGACTGTACACGTGACGATAGTGCGATGACCTGGAAAAAGGGACTACGTCCAACAAACCAAAACCCCGGCGTTCGACCAAGTAACTACTGTCCTTTTAGTCTCTCATACGCCAACTCCATGGCCTTACTGTCGACGCTAAACTGCGGTCTTCCTCCGGAGCTCACGGACTTCATTATCGACATACTCGGAGCAGAATGGCGGAACTCAGTCAAGAACAAACCAGCCCGCGACGCCCTCATAAATTGCATGCACGCTTCGCGTGAATTTTGCATTCGCGCGCGCAAGCATCTTTTCCGGCGCGTTGCCACAGATATCGGAAAGATCACTCCTTCTGACCTTGAACTCTTTAACAATGCGCCGCCTGGCATGGCACTTCCAATATCATTTGTTCGAAAAATCCGAGTCACCTTCACTTTTATGTCCCAAGGCTCAGAACTCAGTCAAGAAGAGTTCGAAGAACAGGAGGACAACATAAATCTGCGTCTCAGCCATTTTGAATCTCTCCTGGAGAAAGTGGCACCGCGTCTTGAATCCTTCTGGTTCGAGGTGGACAAGTACGACTATCTTCCCAGCGCAAACCGGAGATTCATTCAGATGGTCTGCTCGTCGACTTCGATCACTTCGTTGACGTTCTGTGCCATGGTAGACTTCCCAATGGACGCCGTATCTCACTGTGTCAACCTCACCAAGCTACTGCTTCTCAATGTCTTCCCGAAGAGGTCGACTTCGTGGTGTGCAGATGCCTTCTGCAAGCTCGAGACCTTTCATATGGACTGCAAGGGGTTGTCTGTCCCTATCTTCCCACCTGAAGCTTTTGAAAATAAACGAGCATTCACGAAAGTCAAGGACTTGAGGTTCTGCCTGTTCCCTACTATGAATGGCCCGCTTGCAGTATTCGAAATACTCCATCGATCCAAGAATATTCTACAGACTCTATCTATCAACACCTACCCTCTACAGCGTAAGCCATTTACTTTCCCCCTTGGGCTAGCTCCGTACTCAAAATTCTTCTAAATAGGGAACGAAACGGACGAAGAGTTGGATACAAGAGGAACGGTCAACATCTCAGATTTGCCCAATCTCCGCTCCCTCACCGTTGCTACAATCGTCAAGCGCAATGACCCATTTACCAAGCGATTCAGATCCATGTTCCTTGAACGAGCTTTGCCCAATAAGATCAGCACCTTAACGTTCTACATTCAGTTCGATTTCAGCGTGTCTCAGTACCCTTGGCATCCAATACCCCTCGAAGGCGACTGGACGACCCTCGATGAGCTTCTCTCTGATCGTAGCATTTACCGCCGCCTCCAATATTTCGACGCCGACTTCACCATACATGTCTTTCAACGATCCGATGATTTCCTCAGAGGGGACGATGGGATGTACAATTATTCGGGGGAAACTCAGGATTTCCTTGACGACTTTGCAAGCGCCATATTCCCTAAGGTCAAGGAACGCCCAGCAGTTGCGTTCAGATGCAAGACCGACATCCGACATCCGAAGTTTTATTACTGAACAGTGACATCGTTAGGTCAGGACCGCAATCTACATCAATCAAGGGAAGAACGAAAGAAACGCGTTCATGAAATGTCGTCGAGTACAATCTAATTATGCTTGTATCATATTTTGTGAATAAATCGTGAAATAATCCTTTCGGTTATGAAACCTTTAGTGGGCAAATCTGAAGTCCAGACGCCTGTTTCCAGAGTCCTTCGTGGTCGCAAGATATTCGCTCTTTTCCTGTTCGAAGCATGCTCAGCATTCCAGGTGATACGACGGCTCAAAGAGGCTTGAAGACGAACCTCAGAAGTCATAGCGTCCCATTTCTTGGTTTTCTGCCTGTTCCGCCAGATGTAGTACGATTTGGTCCCGGGATACAACACTAGGATGTTGAAGACCGCGATACCGATCAAATAGCTGTTTCCTCGAAGATCTGGGATGGGCAGATTCAATGTTACGATTAACTAGATGGAGTGATGACGAGGAAGATAGGTGCTTACATCGCGGAGCGTCGTCCTTCCGGTAGATGTTCGCGGAAATGATGGAGGATGTCTGGACAAACCTATACAGGAAACATTATAGTTAGGTATGAAGATTTGCTCTACACGAGGAGGGGGCCCACATGTTATAGAGAGAAGCATTCACAGTGCGACTGGCGACAGCGCCAGCGTTCCGAGAGCACCAGCCAACTTGGATCGGATGGGTGTACGGGAACATGAGCAAACCAGACGACAAGCCCTAAAGATACCTAAAGTCAAAAAAAATTTCGAATACGAGGGACAAAAAACGCACGTAGTAAAGCCAAGAGTTGACCTTTTCCGGAAGTGTACGCAGAGCAATGAGGAAGGGTAATGCCCAGACGTTCTCCGACATCGAGACGAAAGCACGTTCGTTAATGCTCTCAGAGAGAATGGTGACAATGAACATGTTCAGGATGTTGCCAACGATGGAAGGGATGATCAACAAGTTCGTCTGGACGGTGCTGAAGCTGTGGAACGGATGGGTTAGGATAATTTTGGGAGAGACTCGGACGAAGCAAGATGTTGATAGACGTACCCCAAATTACGAAGAGAAAGGGTCAGGTATGTCGACGGAGGGCTGGTGGGAATCCCGAAGAGCAGGCCGCTATGGGCGTCGTTTTTGGTCAGCACCTTGCATCCAAAGATGCTAGGATTTCAACTTACATTGCATATAGCGGCCAAAGGTCGAAGTCCATGAGGGCCTGCCAAAGTCGCTTGAGTGTCAGAGCCTCTCGGTTATGCATGTCGCCCTGAAGGGTATATCAATTTTGGGAACGAGGAGAAGATAAAAATAAGACAAGGAACCTTGGTAGGATCATCACGAAGAATTCTGGACGTCGCGATGACTTCTTCACGCTCCGTAAACCAGCCTTTGGGGCGATACCAAGTCTTCGTTTGGGTAGGCGAAGGCGGCATCCTGAAGAACGTCGCAATGCCGATGACCAGAGTGATACAACCTCTGTCAACACGAAGCTTCAGCGCCGGCGAGCAGGACGAAGGACGAGTGGACATACTCGACCAGGAATAGCCACCTCCATCCAGACTTGCCATGAAGGCCTCGCATCCGAAGGACCCCAACTGCAAGGAAACTCCCGAAGATGTTGCAAACGTTCATCGACATCCAGAAAATAGCCAGACGGAAAGGAAGTTCGAATTTCGTGTAAAAGTCTATAAGATCGGTTAACTCGTTTCGTAGCTCAATGAAGGTAAGATGCTCACAGGAAAGGTATAGAATGAGGTCCGGAATGAAGCCTCCCTGCATAAATCTGACCAATGACGATAAGATAAAAATTTGCACAGAGACGCCTCAGAAACATGAAACGTACCCAAGGAGAGCACGACAGACCAGGAAACTAGTCCTTCCGGTAAGGAAAAATTGCGCAAGGGTGACGATGGACCAGCCAACCATTTGGATAGGGATCCAACGGTCGGGACCGAGCTACGCAATGGCTGTCAGGATTGAGGCACATACGAGACGAAAGGCGGCTTACGCGCTTCGACACTAGCTGCGACGGTAACTCAGCGGATAGGAAAGCCAAACGGAAGACAGTGTTTCCCAGATTGAAGTCTATAACCAGGATGAGCCACAGACAAGGTCTCACGAAGTCATATACCAACTCACCGTTCGTATTCATATTGAGGTCAGGCAAGAAGTTGTCCGTGTTTGCCTGGCTGAGGTTGTTCCGATCTAAATTAAGCGCCGAGAAGCTTATGGCTGCCCAGAGCATAACCTTCCAGTCGATCGTTCGCACCAAAGCCTTGCGATTAAGGGTTCAAGAGGCAGTATCAAAGCTGTATAGAAAAGGCCAACGCACCCGTTCTTCCCTGACAGTCCAACGCGCCTTGACATCAAACCGATGGATGTTCTCGTATTCAGGCTTGGGCCAATAATGCGGGGCGAGGTTGGGATCGTCGTACACCGAGCGGCGCGTAGCGACCGAATCGAGATCCGTAGGCTTGTAGAGGTGACGCCGAAAGAGCCAGGTATACAACTTGAATGGTTCAGGCTCGGCGTCGACCAAGTCGTCTTGGACGGACTTGACATCGACATCCGTCGATCTCTTATTGTTGTACTCGTCCGAAAGAGAAGAAACAGAGGGCGAGCGCGATTTCTCGGTTGGAGGAGGAGCTGAAGCCATGGCGAATATTCCTCGGGGCACTGGAGGGGAAGACGACGACTTCTCACCGAGAGCGAGCAGCAGAAGTGGTCTATTTTATGCCTCTGGTCGGGCGACAGACCTTATCTCGCCGAGCACATCATTTCTGAGATTCTTTTGCACAAGTTGGGATTTTGCCACCATATTGGTGCGATGAATTGCGTGCGTCATGGGTAATCCACTCCCGGTGGTCCTTCGGTATGAGGCATGGTTGCCTTTTTGGGGTATGGTGTAGTCGAACCTGCAAATGGCGCAAGAGAGTGCCTGATAGTGGAAGACGGAATTACGGCCTGTCGGCCCAGAAATAACGCACCTGTTGGTTGTTTAAGCACAAGACGGAATACGCGTCTAGCGTAGGTGAGAGAACATTGAGCGAAGGATCGTCGGACCAACAGGAAGCCACTTTCAATTACTAAATCAGGTGTGCGGCGCAATGGGCGTTTGAGGCGCACGCGCTCCCAGTCGTCGCCAAACGACAGAAAAAGCTCCAAAGCGGGGACGTGAGAATGAGGCACGCTGCCACAGGGGTAAAGGAGATAAAGTGTAATGCATACGATTCGATTTGACCAGGTGGTGGCTGTCAGAGGAGTCCGATATAACGTCGCCGAAGAGAAATACTGGTAACCGTCCGGTGGTTCTAGACTAGCTAACGCTTTCGGACGACTCTTCCGAAGGTAGGAAACCGGTACTCCGATGGAAAACACGAGGACTTGGACCAGAGATTGGGGGCCCACCATGGGTCTCGACAAACAACACTTTGTAAGAGCCTATTTGGAGCAGACTGTACCCGCATCACGTCGATGCTGGAGAAAGTGGGAAAAGAGTCAATTGGTGTCATGCATGAGAGGTAGTGAATTGGCCCAACTTGGACCGTGTGATGAGGTTTTGAGTTTGGAGGACCATCACGCTTGGGGCGCTCGAAGTCCTTGATGAAGACATGCTACAGCACATCGCACATCTTCAGTGAAAACTGTACACGTCGGAACGATCAGCCACAAAGTCAATCGACCAGTGAAGGTGAGGCTTGCCTTCCTATCCGTCCTCCAGGCAACATAACATGACTTATGCGCGAGCGGCGAAAGTCTTGAAAAGCGGGTGGCGCAAAAGTTTTGAAAGTGCAAGCATTCCCATTGAGCATCCGTAAACTATGTAAATTATGCCGGTCGTAGTACAAGTATAAATACACAGAGCGAAGGCGGGGCGATGGAGGGTCGGAGCAGCCGAAAAAGGGGGTGGAGCGATGGTATTCCTAGGGTATGGATAATGTAAGGTTGGATGAACGAGCAGGAAAGCGAATGATTTAACGAATGTGTGGACGAACAACGTGATGAGTGCCTGGCGGAGAGTGTTCCGATATAGGGAAGGATGTGCAGGTTTGGACGAGGGCAAAAGCTAAGGGCCCAGTGGTGTCATGGTGGGTTGAGGAAGCGTGAAAATGACGCTAATGTGATTAGGGGAGTCAAGGAGCATAGCCTCGCCCTGCGCTCTTCTAGTGGTTTAATCGCAATTATGGGTGTGTCCGCCTTGACGATAGTCGAGACACAGTCGGTATACTGAATACGATACTGGAGAGGAAATCAGGGAGAGGGGGGAAAAGGGTGTCTAGACTCTAAGGTCGCCAAATCTTGATGAGCTGAGGTAGAAAATTGTGAGACTCTCTTCGCGCGTTGACTGGAACCGTTACGCACCTTATCAGTACCACCAGTTGCCACCACATTCACGATACGGTCACTCTCATCATTTCCTTCCACGATGGGTGTCGGTCCCCAGGAGACGCACTGGACAAATGGAGAGTGTGCCTCAACTGGAAGATAACGATGTCAGATACGGTTCGACGCAACAGAATGCTGCACTGACTCTTTTTCAGGCATCTACCTGTCTTTAGATCCCACACCCGCACCGTGTGGTCATCAGCTGCTGATAGGAGGAACTTTCCGCATGGATGGAAGGTTAGCTCTTGAACCCAACCGTCGTGTCCGACCTAGGGAAATAAGGGTCAGAATGTACCAAGAAAAGAGGCGAAGAACGTACGAAAGTCCACAAACACTGCCCTCGAAGTGCATCCCATAGCTTGATCGTCTTGTCTCTCGATCCGGTCAACACGAACGAGATCCCTAGCTGGTCGACTTTCGAAGATTGTACGGTCGCGGGCTTGATTTAGGGGGAAATAGTGAGTGGAGTGCATCAGGTGATAAAGGGGATGCCAATTACCACGGCGACCAATTCTCGGACGGCTGGAATCGAGGCTTGGGGTACGAACACCGCACATTCGATTCGATTATCGTGCCCTCGCATTTCTGTCTTCATGGCACCCGACTCGAGGTCTGTAATTCGGGCGGTCTAATGATTGTGAGTTGGGGGAAACAGGAGGTTATTTGAGATTGGAGGCGTACGTGATCATCCGAGCACGTCAGAATCAACCGTCCATCCGCACTGGGCAACGCAGAACGTATCCACTCCGTGTGGGGTTTCAGCACCTTCACGCAATGACTGTTGGAAAGGGTTGAGCAACATCCAGGCGTTCAACTGGCCACGACACACCTGGTCTGTACATCCCAAACTCGAACTGTGTTATCTCTGCTCGCCGATATCAGTTGATTGTCGCCTGGAAGGAAGAACACGCTTGAGATCGAGTGTTCGTGACCGCGTAATGTTGCAAAGTTCTTGTAATCGTCGGGCACATTCCAAAGTTTGATGAACAGGTCGTCAGAGCAAGTAGCTAGAACACCGCCGTCAGAACAGGAATTAAAATCTAACTGTATTGGGCACACCTAACACTTTCCCCGTTGAATCGAACTGACAATCCGTTACAGCCTTTGTGTGGCCCTTTAACGTTCGCTCGCATTCCCCAGTTTCCCAATCCCAAATCTTCACTGTGGCATCGACCGAAGCAGAGGCGAGTACGGAGTACTGAGGGTGGAAGCTGATCGCGTTTATTTTGTCTCGATGGCCCGGTAATGTCAGTTTGGGTGTTGCTGAGGGTATCCATTCTTTGTTGACGCGTTTAGAGCCTTCTGACGACGCAGGGCCTGCATTCGCCAGGTCTTCGTGTGCTTGTGCCAGTCGTGCCTCGAGATCCATTACCTAGCGAACGAGGACCTTAGCCATGCGTGATACACCGCCCGAAATCGTCACTCACCTTGCGTTGCATCCGGATGATGCTAGTCCATTTCTTCACCAGAAGGCCGCTACTCGGGGATGTAGGATCTGGTACAAATTCGCCCTGATACCAATCTACACTGCACCATTGAAAACGACAGGATCAACCCACCACCTCAGGCGCTTCCGCACGAAGCTCGTTGTACGTTCTCATAAATCCTGCATTGTAAAGGTAATCAAGCATCGATTTGTGCCTGGTTTAATCAACGTTAAGCATTGCTGGCAAAATTACGGTAGTAAACGCGTACAGATCTAGTTGCTGTCGACTCGAGAGCTGGCCTGCCATGATGGTTTTTTGTTCGCAACGAAAACCAAGTTAGCCAAATTCAACTTGCCCGAAATGGATTAGTCAGCATAAGGCCAAACATGCACAACAGGAAGGCCGTCGAACGTTACACTGAACGTTGAAGCTCTGAAGCTCGAAGCTTGAAGCTTGAAGCCCAAATCCCTTTCATTTGACCGACATCGCAGAGCAGCCATATTGATTTTCGTAATTCTTGACATAAAAATGCTCGAAAGTTTGATTGCCCAGCCGATCAGGCATTGAAGGCACTCCATTAGCGTCGTTGTGGATCATCATGGACCTAAGCTCTTAGGAAACCTTGATTAACGGTTATGCTCGGATTCGCCGTCGCGCCGTGCAAAGCAAGAAGCAGTGAGACAAAATTTAATGTGCAGTCCAGTGAGATAGAGACCGCTTGACCTAGGAGACCGGTATTAAACGATGCTGGGAGGCATTTGAGCAAGCCCCAAATCCACGCAGCGGTCGGCCACGATTATCACTGTCATGTTGAATTATAGGTGACAGATTCGTAATACGGGCTGTTTTGTCCTCACATTGCGTAATCGACGATATCCTTCAAAGAGCAGACTTCGTGCTTACAGCGTTATTTCATGGCTACTTACTCAGGCGGCTACTCTGAGTGTTCACTAACGAGTGACTATCATCGAGTTCAAGTAACAACAATAATTGTTGGTCGAATCGGTAATGAGTCTACTCTGTGTTAATTGCAGAAAATGGCGATTTAAATTTCGGACTATCTTGTGAATGGGAGAGAGGAAGAAAGCTAAATTAGGAGATTGTGGCCCATCTTTTTAACGTCGGTTGACAGCCCACCCCACTAACAAATCTCTTGAACGATTACTGTATTCCCATTGCAAATGCGTTTCACCTGATATCCTTCACAAAAATCATTTCATCACGGAAGCCTGCACACGAACGACGTGCTACAGATGTCAGCATCTAATGCACATTTCGTTTCGACTGATTGGCCTACCATCATCTATGGGGATGTAAACTGCACTTGATCCTTGGATCATCCAGTGTCGATCGGAGATATTATCCTCGAGAGATGGCCTCCATTTCTCCAAAATAGCTCTCGCGCGTTTGGAATAAGCAAATTCATCAGCCGTTGACAAATATTTGAGAATAGAATGGATCGATGAGACCTGTGTCATTAAAACATTCAGCATGAGCGCCTGAATGAGCTGGAGGCATCAAGTTCTCACATGTAGATCCGGTGCTGTCACCTCCAAGTTCCCGAGAGCGTCAAATGCCCTCTTTAGTTCTTCATCATCCTGAGGGGCAGCTTCGAGCCTGGATCCAGTCAGGAGACCAGGTATTAGACGCGACAGGTCTGTCTTCAACCGATACAAAGCAGCGCTGGTGCTTGAAATATCCCATCCCTCAAGCAGTCGTAACAGAGGAGCTAGTTGAAAAGATGGGTGTTGTATGAGGTTGACGTCGAGGCTTTCCAATCGGTTAATGTGCAAAGGCCGAGTCTGTCCGCATCGAGTTGCACCAAGGAGATTGAGAGCCGGTACCGAGATGGCGTCGACCGTATATATTGCCGCGCGACTTAAAAGGTAGAAAGTGCACAACTTCAAAGAAGGGACAAGCGGGTTGTTGTCAATTCCGTATAGGAGTGCTTCGATGTCTTGTTTCGGGGGAAGGGTGACTTCCAGGTTTTCCAACAAAGGCGTCAGTTGGAGCAAATGAGAGAGAGTGCCCGGTTCCACCGTGGGGATGCACAAACGAAGCGATATGAGGCACGAATGCCTCTCGATGAAATTAATCAGGGAAGGAAGGAGGGGTGACCTGTCGTGGGACTGCGTCTGGATGTCCAGAACTTTCAGGTCAGGGGCCGTCAAGCGTTCAAGGCAGGTCGGGGAGCCGTTTAGGATTTTGAGCACTGTGAGAACCGGGAGCGTCGTGGTTGGCATTGCGAGGCCATAGCTAGTCATTGTTCCAGTGATCTCCAGATGCTGTAGTAATGAAGCGGCGGTCAGTATCTGCTGCGTTGATGCGGACATCACTGCACATGTACACTTGAGCGAAACTAGCTGCCTGGAGGGCAGCAAGACACGCCCAAAGAACCGTCCCTCGAATGTTGCGTGGCAGAGGAGTGGCGCATCTTCGAATACATCGAAAATTACTTGGTTGGAGATGTATATGTCGCTTGAATTGACAATGGCTAGGGTTTTGAGTAAAGGAACCCTCCCTTTCGCTTGACTTAGGGCTAGAAGGGCAGTTCGAATATCTCCAGCGATTGTCACCTCTTGCCACTTTTCCGCATGATTTACGATCATGTCGATAAGACGGTTGTGGGGTGGACCGCCCCGATAATTAGGTGGGGTCTTCACTTGGAGAGAAAAGATGATTGGAAGTGTGCCTGAACGTGCAAGCCGAGTCTCAAGAGCTTCGACCTTGATGTTGGCTGGATGACTTGGAACATCCACAATGATCTTCGGTAGGCGCCGCCAGAGCTCTGGCATGCAAAGGGAAAAATCCCTCCATGTTGCACATACTTGAGCAATCGTCCAGGGTACCTTGAAGTCCACTTCGCCTGCCCTAATATTTGGAGAATATGGCGTATAATGGGCATCCAGAAATATCTCCTGTAAAATTTCTGCAGGGATACGTTGAATTGGGCTATCCTCTTCAGCCCGAATTGAGCTGGAAACGCCGTGGACGTCTATCACATTGTCCTCCATTTTCTGGGAACAAGCACTTGCCAGTGGCCTGTTGCGTTATTCACTCACCTGTACAAATTGTGAACAGAAATTCCGAATAGCAAGAGTAGGGAAGAATTTGAAGTGGTTGGTAGTGCTAAGTGGTAATGAAGGGTACAAGGACTCAGGAGGCTGCGCACCTTGGGTCTCAAGGTGGCGATGCGGAATTGATGCACGATAGATAGAGGTCCCTTGGCGCGGCCCTGTCGCCCATATCCACAACTTGCTTCACAGAAGTAAATAGGTGGTTACTTACAACTGCGTTACTTCTCATTTATATTTTACTTTGCCAAAAAATACGGTGTTTTGAGCTCAAAATCGACCGCATAAAAGTTGGTGACTTTGATCGGAGTTTAAATTACGCTTTCCTACTGGTTTGCACACCGATGTTTGCCCTCCCTGCGCTGCAATTCCTATTCTGTAAGCTCAGAACTGTATATACAGGTGGGCACTAGGTCTGTGGTACTGTATGTATAAATAACAAGGTGGTGGGGGCTCTCTGAAGGGAGCAATACCGGATGTACTATTCTCGGCGTACAAACCGTTGCTGAATTACTGTACTTCCTAAGAAAAGGAAAAGAACTGACAACAGCGAGATTCGAACTCGCGCCCTTTCGGACTAGATGACTCTAAAGCCTGATTCTAGCGCCTTAGACCACTCGGCCATATTGCCACAGCAGTCCATCCATCTAACGGATAGCCAATGAGAGCTGCGGAACGACTGCATCAATTGTGTGGCGCACATCATCAGTGTCATTATGATACAATTTTAGGATGTTGATCAGTTGAGAGTTGAAACTTCTTCTATGCAATAAACGGGTTGGAGCTCTGAAGCTTGCAGGATTTTCCACACCGGCAACCCTAGCCCTAAAGCCGATCTCTGAAGAACCATAAAACGCATCGATCCGAGATGGAATGCACTTGATCAAATTACTATTATTATTACTTGACACAGAAGCCAGTTGGGTGCCTATTTTTGAATTCTGTACGTCTACGGAAAGACTTGGCTGAGGCGGGAGATCATGATCGACACATGTGGGTGCTGGGTAGACAAAAGCGTCTGGACATGTTGTAAATACGTGTTTATGTACGTCAACCTCTTCATCACGAAGTGCGCGATAGGGAAATTGGGTGGAGGTCAGGTGAAAGCTGCGCTTGGAGATGCATATCTTTTGTCAGGGTGCTGCCTAGACCTAGATGCGAAGATTGAGCAGGAAGCAATGGCACGTATTCGGTTATAGTGGACCGCAATCATGGAAAAAAGATACGAAATGAGATTTCTCTGCGCGTAATCACTGGAGGCAACAGCCTACGCTGGTGGCCGCTTAGCGCCACGATAGAGCCTCATTTTCTCCGTGCCATCCCAATTGCCATCGGACCGCCTCAGAAACTCTCACTTCCGCTAAGGATAGAAGCTTCGCGGAAATAGGGACATTTTACCTTGATTCGGGGCTACGTTTCCCATTATATCCCAAATTTTACTGGCAGCCTAGAGGCAAGTTGATTCGGCTGCTGATGCAACTTCCAGATTCTGTTGCACTTCGATGTTCAGCGTTCAAGTTCAACAATGAGCCCGAGCCCTCTACAAGTGTTCTTGCGCTCACTGAGATAGTCAGCTTGGGGGATAGATCATATGAAGAAGTCAGAAGGAGACAGCCGGACCATGGCAAGTGGGTGACGTAGAAATTTAGGGTCTCACCGTCCCAATATGGAAGGTCGTTCACACAGCCCTTAAATGGTACCACTCCCGCTGATAAAACCTGCATGGCCGTGTAACTGGATTCGCACACGACATTCACCGACTACTCACCACTCAGTTTGGCTTTTTATATTTTTGCGCCTGATTTTCGACGTGTTTTAATTCACATTCCTTCAAAGTTCAGCCTTTTAACCCACCCCAGCGAGCATGGAACGTACAACAGTACCAGCGAGGCGCAGAAGACACTCGGGCTCCTTGAATCGTGACGGCATCGTAGCGCCTTCGCCCACGACATTCGGAAGTGGGGACGATATCATACCTCGCCCAAAGTCCTCGCCCGTCGAGCGGCCCGCGCAAAGGAGACGACAACACAGTCCCACCCACGGCGAGTCAGATAGGGAGGAGGACGAGGAGAAGGAGAACGGCGACGCAGCCGAGCCGGGTATGGAGGTCGACGACGGTGCGAAGGGGAGGGCAGGGCATGTGTCGGGGACGCCGATCACGATCCTGAAAAATACGCACAACCAAGTCGATCACTCTTCGCCTCTTACACCACCACCCACCCCCACGAGCGACCCACTCGCCCGCTTCCCTCGTCAAAAGCACGAAAAATGGCTTCAACAGCCGGCTCTGCCAACCCCCATGCACCCATCCAACCGGTCGCCAACCCCTCCATGCTCCCCGTGCAGGCGCACGTTCCTCGCGGC
>JANKHO010000910.1:0-14048 GCA_027627235.1 Agrocybe chaxingu | reverse complement strand
TCGGTTTGCTCCAAAAGCGTGTCGTCGTTGAGGGCCATCGTCTCCGGAACGCTGGTGGCTGGCCCTGCGCGAGCATCGGGAATTCTGGATGATTCATCCTGCTTGAGCTTGATGGTGGACGCTTCTCCCGCCGAATCGTCGTCCGTCAATTGACTCTCGGCCAGCAGGGACGAGCTGGGCTGAGCTCGGTCACTTGGAACTTCGTCCGCTTTCCGAGAGCACCGGTGAGTTCGTACTCCAACCCCGTCGACCTGGCTGCTTTGATGAAGTCTTCCTTTGCCAATTTGTCTTGCGAAAAGTGGTGTTCGAGGAGCCCAAGCTCCAAGTGCAGCCGTCCAGCGAGATCAGGTTCGCTTGCTAGTGTGGAACCCAAGGGTTCGAGCAACGCCCGGAAGTCTTCTTGCGTTACGACAGGTTCGTCGAGGATTTGCTGATGGACTTTGGCCACGCGCAGTCTCCACCACGATATCGACTGGATGTGGTTGTACGTCAACCCCACGAGAAGCTGCGACAATCTCAGAAAAGCAGGGTCTTTCACAAGGTGGTATGCGGGTTCGCCGCCATAGGCCAGTTCTGTGATAGCTTTCGCGTGGAGGGATTCTTCTGTCCATGAGCTTGTCCCATCGGAATCGCCCGTCAGAAGTTCCAGAGGATGGATGTCCAGGTCAGGGCCTGTCCAGTTGGCTTGTACGAAGGCGTGCAGGCAGGCAATGGATAGTGACAACCGCTCTAACTCCTGTTCGAGGGAGTCGGAGCCAGGATGTGTTGATAGATCCAGCAAATCTTTGAATGGAAGATCCAAGTCGCGAGAGATGGGTCGAAAAAGTGTGCGAGCCTGCGAAGATGTGAGCGCGTCCCGAAACCGACATTCCACGACAAGTTTTGCAAGATCTGTCGCGGGCGCTGTTGCTTCTGATATTTGAGCATCCCATTTACCTCTCAAGAGCGACTTTTCGACCAAAGGAAGAGACGCAGCGGCCATTCCTCGAGATCTAGCAAAGGTGTGTAATCAACAGTTCACTTCGGGAAGATTTCGAGGCTGATGTCAGGCACGTGCCGACCTACATAGCTTCATCGATCAGCTGCCTGAAAAGGAAAATCCTCATTCAGAGATTCGGTTCGGCGGCGCCAGAGCCCAGACTCCGCCTCGACCACCCATGCCCACTCTCGGAAATATTCCGTTTGCGCGCGTTTATGTAACCGAATCCCCTAAAAAACGTGGGGGTTGACGTTGATGTCATTGTGTCCACAACTCTACTTGTCGCTGGCAGATTTCGTTTTCGCGCCTGCCCGCAGAGAGGATGGCTCCTGCGAGGTTGCAAGACGTCAATCGCGCATGATCTACGGCCAATGGCGACGCATGAGAGAGTTTATCCCAGCGGAAATAATGCCAAGGGTCGAGAACGCGCGGAACTCCGTGTCCGCATTGGACCAAGAAAGAGGAACGGTTGGTTGGTTTGTAAAACGTAGGCGAATGCCCCCAAAAATTGGACGAGTGCGCAAGCCAGTTCATGTTGTCGGTCCTTGTAATCATCTGATAATAGAGTCACAACCATGTTCGGAATTTCTTCCTTATCTGCTTATAACCTCCTATGGTGGTTTACAATTACGGTCGTCCTCTTACCAACTCTGCGGCATGTGTTGTGAACCAGGTAGTAATATCGGTCCGATTCCCTTATGCCTCTGTGCCCTTCTGCTACATGCAAACCCAAGGAGAAGTAGTCCGGTATAACGGAGGCATTCTTCTTGCTTCCAATTTCATTCCTTGAAGTGGATTTACGTCAGCTTATAAAAAGTAGTTCTCTTCCGACTGATTCACTGCGAATATATTGTATTACCATCGGTGTCCGATAACCCCTGCACGAAACCGACAGATAAGGTTCCGCAGATTAGTAAAACGCATACTCTAATTTTCAGGGCTCGAGGGACATGCCGCGTAGGTGCTAGTCGCCTTTGAATCCCTTTTTTGAATGGAAGAAGGAGCCTTATTGTATAGCCCCATGGCTCAAGTCCTGCTGACCAGATCGATAACAGGGCGACAGGGACCGTGGACTATACCCGAGGGTATATGAAGAGACATCAACCTCGTGTTGCCCGTCAGTTCAACGAAATGAAAGCAGGCTGGTTTGACAGACCGAACGTCGCACTGAGATTGTGTTAATCCTGCGGAGGTAATTGCACCGTATCTCCTTCAATACAACTTACTTCCGTGCCGTCACGGTTGGCATACGTTGAGTGCAATGTCAGGCTAGAGGCTATACTCTAACTGTAAAAGCCTCGTTGACACCCGAAGGCCCAGAGACCGTCTGCTTTCTGAATTCAACACCCTTCCACGGTGTGTCAAACCTTGGATTTACTGCCCGCCTCGTTCTACTGAATTCGATCCTTCATGGAGGGACGATTGCAAATTTAAATAGCATATGCCATGAATAAGCACGCCTGCCGGTGGGGCGAAATCTAGACTTTCGGGAGAGCATTTCGGGGTGAAAAACGTATTCAGGATTATGTGTAATCCTTGAAAGTCATTGGGGGCCAGTGAAATTATATAGCCACCGTCTGCACACCAATTGTACGTCTCATGACCTTGGCGTTGGGACATCATATTTCTTTTGTCGTCAGGAGATAACGGGGAATACGGAGCTCATGGGAAGAAAAAGGCCCTAGATCTTACAAGCTCTCATTTCGGGAGTACTGCAATTTCCTGAATACCGAGCACAAACCGAGCCTTGAATAGTAGTACCTCTCCCTTTACGGCTGCATCGAGGATAAGCGCCCAGCTCTGTACAGGTGACTGTAAGAAAAAGGGGCGATCTAGCACAGAAGAAGAGAGAACACAACTTGGCTTCCTTCTTGTCTGTAATCTCTGCTTTGCACAATACGACCAGGCAAAGGAGTTGGGAGTGGAGTCTAGTTCGGTCCGACCGGTCCGAACTTCCGTCACTCATCCAGACCCAAATAAGGAAAATGTCTTGTTACTTCTCTCTCGTCCATCACCATGACGGAACCGCGGCTCAACACGGTCTTCGACTACTCAGACCTGCGGCTACACCCCAATGGAAGGCGCGTGTGGCAGCAGGACGCGAACCTGCGGCCCAGGATCGCCAAAGTCGCGGTACAAACTGGACGCTCGAACTGGATCGCGCGAGATGCGGGTGGCACAACCGACGTGAAGAGGTTCAGACGGATACCGAAGCCGAAGAACCTTCGCTGGGCCAAACACGCAGGGGGAGGAGCAGGGAGAGGTGTTTGAGGAGATTGAAGAGGAGGAGGAGGATGTGGAGAAGGAGACTGCGGAGGCGAACGAACAACAAGGAGAAGAAGATGCGAGTGTTGGCCAGAAACGAAGGCCCAAGAGAATCGACCGACAGAAGGGAAAACGGCAGAGATTCAAAGCTTACGACACGTATTTGGCTACCGAAGATTACTTTCCTACACCTGCCCCTGCTCCCACCGAAGGAGATGCCGTTGTTGCACCCACTGCAACTGCAGACTTGGTCCTACCTGAGCCTTCTGGGGTGCGAAATCACGTTTCTTTCCCGCGATTATGGGCTGACATACAGCTCCTTATAGGATCTGCTGAAGTGTATACATCGATATGCCTCCGAATATTATACAGAACGCGGGCAGCTCCTGAACAGCTCGCGACCGTACCGTATAGAGCAGCTCGCGAAGCAGCGCCAGCGCCAGCAGCAGCAACGGGAGGAAGGCAAGACGCCTTCGCCCTCTGAGAGCTTTATATCAAGTGGCTCCGAGTCGGATAGTGAGTCGATTAGCGACTCAGACGAAGATTATGAAGAGGGGGAAGCAGGCGAGAGTACCACAAAAAAGGGGGAATGGGAAAGGAAAAGGAAGAGGAAAAGGGAAGGCCAAGGCTAAAGAAAAGGGAAAACGTCGGCGCAGACCACGGAGCAAGCTTTATGTCGATATGTACAAGGTGTTCGATGGCTCTGCTCTTCTAGCACTGGGTGAGTGCCACCCTCTTTGTCCCCATGCTATGTCTCCTGATTTCTATCCCTGGCTTATAGGTATGCTCGTTCAAGAGCATACAGCTCAGCTCCTTGCGTCTCAACCGCTTGCAAACTGGGAAGAGGAGTTTCGAACCGCGTACGGCGAGGACGGGGATGAAGATTCTCTGGGAGATGAGATGGAAGACCCGGGAACTGAAGATGCTGATCGTGATGACGGTGAAAACGCAGCCGGATGCGACGCGGACCAGGGTGTCGAAGGGGCACAGGAAGACTTGGAAGAGCAAGAAGAGGATGAAGAAGAGGATGAAGAAGAGGATGAAGGAGAGAAACAAGACATGAAACTCGAACTCGAAGAAGACAAGAGTGAAGACGAAGACGATGTAGCAACCACAGCTCCTTCCAGTCGTGATCAAGCAAGAACCACCACCGCTGCTGATTCCCTCCATCTTCACCTTCATCACGACCATCCCGTTGGGTCTGCTCGCACTTCCAAGCTGGCCGCTTCCGACGATTCGCCTGCCGGCAACGGCGAGGACGGATATGAGGACAGCGAAGATGGAAGCGTCCTCGATTCCATGATCGAAAACAGTGCCGACGGGGACGATCTCTCTGAGCACTCGACAGATACGGCGGACTCGGACGCGGAAAGCGAGTTCAGCTGATTCATTTCATCCACTGCTTCTCATTCGTGCGTCTCGGCGAACATAGCTATCGCCTTCGGATCTACCAGGCTCAGAACCCACTCCTTTTGACCAGGAATCCTCCTGTCTCTTGGTTCTTGGAGAACTTGTCGCCATGCTCGCGGCTTTCGATGCCAATGCTGTACCACACTTGCATGTTCCATACCATACGCTCCTTGGTCCACGGGCTCGTCGATTCAACGTTGATCGACTCCACCTTGTGCCATACGCCACTCAAGTTTGCTAGGCCTTCCGGTCCTACCTGTGCTATAAATGGGCTGGCACCCCGGGAGACAGGACTCCGGAGAAGTTACACAAGTATCATATCATTCAAGGAGCTTTATGTTTGTTGATGGTGAGTTGTTCGTAACAATTTTTGTGCACCATCGCATTGACGAGACCAGCAAAGGGCTGTCTGTTAAATTTTCGTTGAACTCAATTGGACAGGGATCTGGAGGAGCCGCCTTATTCCGCCCCCCCCCTCAAGGCGAAACCTCGGAGGACAACTCAGGTACTGTGTTTCGTGTTCGCCGTCATGTGCCTCTTCGCACATAAGGGCCAAGGTTATGTCTTGCATTTCTTGGGCAGTTGTCCACCCCCAGATGCCCGCGATAGGCGATGGTAGGACGAAATCCAACGGAGATATGGAAAACCCAGTTTGTAGGGGTGTAATATTAGGATTAGCACGCAAAACGGAGATACAAAAGTAAATGACTATGAAGCAGGGGCAGCGGACGCAGGAGATTCAACACTAGCGCCCTCAATATTCTTCTTATGCTTTTCTCTGAGCTTCATGAGTGTCTGCGACGTCGTTGGATGCTTGGGGTCGAAGTTAGGTGGAATTGTGCCGTCCTCGAAGCTCCGCATGATGTTTGCACCTAGGATACCCATGCGGTAAGATGGGAAGACTTTGAGACGTTCTAAGCGGCGTTCTCGTAGTTTGTTTTTGGGTAACATGCCGGAGACGGCCTTTCGGATGATCTGGTTGGTCGTCCATGAATATGAACACGACAGTGAGGTAGCTCAGATGACATTCTCGTACCTCGTCTGGGTGCCTATCCTTCATGGTCTTGTAAGGTGTCTCCTTCAAGCCTCCCGGATACATCGTGTGCTTTCGGTAGAGCAGTTGCTCCTCCTTCCGTCCAGTGACCTTCACCTTTCTTGAGTTTGTGACTATAACATAGTCCCCGCAGTCCACTGCGTTTCTATTAGCGCGTGCATAGACGCGAAATAATATGGTGACGTACCACTGGGGTCGTATATTGGCTTGTGCTTGCCCATCAGCACCAACGCTATCCGTTCCGCAAGTTTCCCAAGGACACGGTCGCTTGCATCGACGTGGTGCCACACTCTGGCATATGCAAGGGCGGTCTGCATTTACACTGATCAATATGAGGTATAAAACGGCATATTACGAGCTACGTACGTTCCCAACGGCTTGCGACATGGCTTGAGGACGTGAACAATGACGAGCTTGGGAATATTTCGCGTTTCTGTGTTCTGGGACAAACTTTCCCACGAAAGGGACGAACCTCCTTTTCCCGATTTGGGATTTTCTCTCATTTTCCAACAATTGTGCGTTTCAATGCGTAGAACATATCGTCTGACTGCTCCTGCGGCCCCAGAACTGACTCGAACGCTATTCAAAGCTATTTTTCTGGAGTTATCCGCCCATACAACTGGTTTTCGCCCTCCAGGAACCCCCATCACGCTCGGTGCCCGATCAGAGAAACTGATTGAATTGAAAAGCCCACTCCGTTTGGTCATCTGCAAATCAACTATCCTACAAAAGCTCGAAGTACATGGCGATTTTCAAGCTCAGATAAACCGCTTGCCGACCATGTTCCTTATAGGCAGCTAGAGTGGGCATTTCAGCGGTGTTCTCTGATTCCTTTAGCAGCTGGCCAGTGTCTGGAATCTTCAGCTGACCTGGACGAAAGGATAATCGGTGCTTCTCTCTTTGCAGCTATCCCCGATCTGTTGTGTGGATTGGTTCGTCTTGAGACTCAAGCTAGTGGACTGCGATGTTTTGGCAACTGGGGGCTGCTTCTTCGAGGGAACCGGCGGTTGAATAGAATGTATTGAACACACCAACTTCTTCGTAATCCAAAGGATACGTACCTATTTTCGACTTGGCTGCTCTTGTGGGTATCAAGGTCTTATCGCGCTACCTGATGTCGGTTGCACGGCTGGCTTTGCGGCGTCTTCTTCCGTGACGACTGTGCATTAGCTATAACACATCCTCCCAGTTTCAGTAAATCGGAGGTGCGTCACGAAGAACTCTTACGACCCTTTATCTAAGCTCAGGTATGGAAGCCTTGCTTATTGTCTACATCTATGAAATACCCGAAATTCAAATATGATCACAATCTCCGCCATTCGAGATGTTCAAAGGAGCTTCTTATCAATTTCATGTAAATTCTTGAGAACTCTTGTTTTTCTTGAAGCCTTGCAGCAAGTCCTCGCCTACTTCGTCTCTGAACTTCTGTTTGGGACGTCCTGCTGAAGTGCATCTCTTCGACGAAATTGGGGATAACAGGAACTCCGATATGCCCTATAATTCGAACTAGCCATTAGCTCTGGAACTCGCATGCCTTTTGGAGAACGAAATTTGCCACACTTGCTCCAGCACCATCACTCATCATAGAGTTTTCGGAGAAGGAGATGGCTAACGACGGATTCGGTGGGTGTTGTGTTTCCAGACAGACGGTCTTGAGCCCTTAAAGCGATAGATAAGTGAATGGTGAGTCCTGCGACATCTCAGAAAGCCGCTCTAAGCTGGATTCGTACTCACAGTTGGTGTCAATAGATACATCTTTCATCCCAGAGTGGTCGAAAATGTGGCCAATCCCCAACAAGTAAATCCGTCAATTGTTTCAGCTTCCCCCTCTTTCTCATTGAGTATTAGCGTCCTACCGGCGAGTTCGATTTATTATTCGGTATAAAGGCTCCTTTCTAATTCCTACTTCAGACCATGTCGAGAACACCATCATAATGCCCCGCTTCGACGACAGACGAGTATGGCAGCTTCGTCATGCCACGTTACAGGTTTCGATAGAAGTTCGTACGGTTCGACGAGCTTCCATTTACCGCCTCGCGGATTCGTCCAGGTGCACGAATATTTTAATCTGTGCGACCGTCGTACTGACGCTATTTCTACGAAGAATATTCCTAGGAATACGTACACTGGGAGATCGCAAGAGATGAACCACGGTTCGGACCACTCGTTTAGGTGGGTTGTTGTTCCGACTTTGTGCCCGATGCTGTCGTGGTTTTCATACCAACCCAAAGACTTCTCCCGCCGCGGCGCCACGTTCTCTTCGTGTCCACAAGGGACCTCTCGTGGTCCAATTTGTCTGCCTCAGGCAGGATGGCATCTTGATAGGCAGTGCTCACGACGACGAGACCTCAGTGTATCAAGTCAATCAAGGCAGCCTTCTTCCACAAACATTCGGCAATCAACGACGTTATCCACATAAAATCGCAGTAATCCCCCTCAAATATGCAGCAGCTCTTAGGCAGACCATGAACTGTCGGCCGACACGTCCTTCAGGGAAAGAATAATGTTTCTGACAGGCCAACATGTGAACGACGTGCGTACCTGCCGAGTGAGAAATCCAGTGGATGCCATTTTCCCTGGCGTTTGGAGGGGGTGCTCTAATCTCCTGTGAGCCCTATCTTTTGGGGAAAGAGTCATCCCCTTACGATTTCTGCACGTCGGCTCATAGCTCTCCCAGAGTTGTGGAGCGGAGTGTCGCTGATCGCTTCCCACTAGCCTTCTCACCTTCATAATCCACCCTTGACCCACTGTAAGTACGACGGTCGATGATTCGACGGCCAGTAGAGCTGCCATATGGGCGACAACACCCTTGCCGTCATTTGAGATCAGCCGCCACGCCCAACGGGCCTACAAACCAAGCCTGCCAAACCTTACCACTAAACGGAGTTGCGGCGCCAGAGACCGGCAAATTCAAGGGTGTGAAAATCAATTACCAGGCTGCTTAAATGACCTAACAAGGGCTGTGAAACTGCATTAGGTTCTCGAAACAGGGTTCAATGTATCCAGAAATTAACGTAAGATTATTATTGGGGATGCATTCAATAGTCAGAGCTCGTTGAGGCACCTGAGCCACTTTTAGCGCCTTACAAGCCATGCGCGTGAATTGAGGTACAAGTTCGGGAGCAAGTACTCTAAGCTATCCACCAGAGGCGCCTATATGGAGAAGTACAGCTGATCACTCGTGAGCGCTGGAGAGGCGCCTTTCCCATGGGCAGATCGCAGCAGTTCATCTCCGGTCACCCCTGCCTCTATTACACCCTGACATGATCTCAAACTTAATATCCGCAACTCCCGGTAAATAGAAGAAAGCAACGCGGCAAGGATCCCCACCTTGTGACCTCGAATTCATGATCGAAAGTTAATAAATCCCTTTCCCTTCGCAGAATAAAGAAATGGAATGAGGCTAAAAATGAAACGAGAATGAACGTTGAACGAGCATCTAAATTCGAGTGAACGATTTGAAATATTCCGATTGTTACAGTGACTTAATTAACAATTAAGCATTGTGACTCTAAAAATATCACCTAGTGGATCCTCCACCGTCAATCGACGGTTTGAATCAGAAGTCTTGGAGGTCAGATAGATGGATTCTCAGAAGATGTTTTCCCTGGTTTGCGATGTCTTGAGAGATATTCAAGGGGAGACACATTGAGGCAGAAAATATTTCGGGTCCGACTGAGCCTTTCAGCACGATAGTAACACAGCAACCCCAGGTTATGATGCTAAGGAATTTTTGTCCTGAGAGAGTTGGAAAAGGCAGAGCTGCGAAAAGGAACCGACCAATCCAACCAAGATGGCGCATTGTGACATTTCAGGACATAATTACCTTTTTGAGCACGGTTCATGCGCCGGGCCGAGAGTACCAACTACCATGTTCACTCTGGCCGAACCTGAACAGATGAATGCAAGTCAGAACACTGTTTACTATGATCAACTGCAACCATCACCCTCCACCTTCGCATCCACTACCTACGTCGCCTCCACTTATATCGCCACGAAGGGAAGCAACAGACTCGGAGCTGATGCTATCTCAGCACTCCTCCGGACGTAAACTTGGAAAAAGACAGCATACGCAAGGCAACGCGGTGTCCAAATGAGCGTACATGAGTCGAATGGACATCGATACCAGCGGGCCACGGCTTATGACATTAGATTCATCGAGAGTCAGGAAAGAGAGAAGCGAATCACTGACAGTCCGAATGCTAACCCAAGGAACTTACTACACTTGTGGTCCTCGTCTAAAGGCTCACTGGGAGAAACCTGGCACAAGGTCGGGGATCGAATAAATCAGGAAGGGTTATCCAGAAATTACAAAGAAAATTCTTCAAATAACTTCTTTGTAGTTCAGCGGCAAACAACAAAGGCATTATTTGAATAAATTATGGATAAGGGTCCAAAGTAAGCATAACTTTAAGATATCTCTCTCAATAGAGCATGGCCCTTTATGCAATTTTTATTTAGAATTTCCTTGGGATAACATTAGGATAAAGCCGGAGTCATTATGTGAAGTCCGACCCTGTGTGGACCTCGGCAGACAGGGTCCGTCTCTTGAGCTCCTGGAATGTATTCAGGAGTGTTAAGTGGCCTTTTATACCTGTTATCTTGGTTTGGGGAAAGTAAATAGACTGACATTCCTCGGAATCACCGCTTGAGGGTATCCCGTATTCAGATAGGTTGCTTCGGAATCACTGTGATAATTTTTCCACTCTTTTGCTGCACAAACCCATGGGCCCTGACTGATAACCGGACGAGAATTGGTAGCGGATGCCATCGTATGTCTAGGCAAAGGGAACGGGATTCAAATGAGCAGCTTCATCGGAAAGCAGAAGCTCACTTACCCAAGTCCGTTTCATTCTCTCTCTCGGTGAGGATACCTCCTTCCGCGACTTTCGTACTGTTTGTCGGTTATGTAAGGGTTCAAGCTCAAGGTGCACTCGTCCGCGACCGTGGGAAGTACTTAATCATGTGATTAATCAAAGTCCCACGGGCCGAGCGCCCATTGATCATCGGAACCGAAGTGGCGCACCTCCCAAGCCACAGTTTTCTGCAAACCTAAACTAGGTGTCGTACTTTTGTAAGTATATCTCTCACCATGGAATCTTACTCTGCGCCAGACAAACTGATTCCCGAGCTTCCCATGACAGGTCCTCCGCTCAAAAGCAACCAACAAGGGTCAGCTCGCGTCTCGCCATGCAACAAGAGCCTGAGCACAAGAGAAAAGTGGGGACTGATGGCCGCTGAGCTCACTGGCGAATGGGTAGGACCCATGAATTCTCGGTCGTTTCTCGACAAGTTGCTCCCCCTCGCGACGGGTTCAACACCGAAGTTTAACGATTGCCACTTCTACAATATGCCATGTACGGGCATCAAGAAAGACTTATACGCCCCGTTTGTGAGATTTTTTTCGCCTTTCTACTGTGGCCCCAGTTGACATATGACTTTCCGCAGATACGAATGGTCAACCAAGCCTCTGTACTTCCTGGCTTCAAGCTCATTGACGTTGGGGATCATCCCGATGGGATGTCACCGCAAGGGAAAAAGAATCATCCAGACATCGCTCTCTACGAAAAGGACGTCAATACCGACGCCAACAAACTACAATACGAACGCCTCGAGTGCTTCCTCGAACTCAAGACTCTCGAGAATCTCCAGGATCCCTTCCAGGACCCTCTGAGCAAGACCAAACATTATTCGCTCGAGTCAACAACCATAGGTGGCACGCTCTGTAGAGGTCAGATTGCCGGGTACGCAGCGCAATGGTGTGCTAGGCAGCATTGGACGCATGGGTTTGCGGTTTGGATTGGTGGCTACTGGGTGCGCCTGATTCGTTTCGACCGCACTGGTGGGACTGTTTCGGAGAGGTTCGACATCCGGACACAAGGCGGGTTTCTGCTCGAGTTCTTCTGGCGCCTGAGCCAGCTCACTCGCGCCCAACGCGGCTACGACACAACGGTCCGACTGGCGACTCCAGCTGAAGAGGCACTGGCGAAGGAACAGCTAGCAAGATGGAAGCCGGAGAAGGAACGGCCTGTCGTCGTTATGCAGGTTCCTGACGGAGATGGATTCCGTGAAGTCATCGCTTGGGGCTCGATGGCCGAGCCTGAGTCTTTGACCGGACGTGCAACTCGAGGTTATCCAGTCTGGGACAGGGAGCTCAAGAGGGTTGTCTTCCTCAAAGACGCCTGGCGTTCCGGCGAAGATGATGTGGAGAAGGAGACCATCATGCTCGCTAAGCTCAACGCCTCCAAAGTTCAGTTCGTTCCCAAGCTCATATGTGGAGACGATCTACCTGGTCAAGTCACCGAAACATGGACGCTGGCGGCAGAAGAATGGAATCTGGGAGCACAGGCGGAAGACCTCGTTCCACGGGTCCACATTCGCTTTACAGAAGACTTCATCGGGGTCGATATATGCAACTTCACCTCGTCGAAACAGTTCCTTCAAGTCGTTTTCGACGCCTTCACTGGTGCGTTACAGGCTTCGATTAATTTACTGAGAGTTGCTGATCATTGGTAAATTAGCCCATCGCGAAGCGTTCGAAAACTGTGTCATCCTTCATAGGGATATTAGCGGTGGCAATGTCATGATGAACGAGAACGGTTGTGGCATCCTGAATGATTGGGATCTTGCTCGAACAGTGGTGGAAATTGAGAAAGGAGCGAGGCAACCACACCGATCGGTATGTCTCCTTTCTTAACATGGAGCCCGTACTGACGATTCTTTCCTTAGGGCACTTGGCAGTTCATGTCACACGCCTTGCTCGCAAACGTCGAGAAGTTGCACAAGCTGCAAGACGACCTCGAATCCTTCGTCTGGCTGGTCCTTTATTATATCCTCCACTTTATGGAGCATTCCAAGCTTGGAGACCTCGAGTCTATCGTGGCGGGCATCTTCGAGCAAAATAACGAACACAGAGACGGGACGGTCACAGGTGGAGACGGCAAATGGATCGTCATCTCGAAACGCGGCCACATCGGCGGCGACTTCCAGGTCATCGGCAACGATCCTCTCACGAGATGGTTTGACGAGGCGCTGCACTCAGTCGCCTTCTGGTACGGTCACCACAGGACCGTCGAAACACTCCAGCAGCAGGCGTCCATCCCTGGGATGGCTGCCATGCTCAAGTTGCTTCCCGACGAGAAGTGCCAGCCCCTATATGACCATCGCGCATTTGTCAAGTATTTCGAAACTGCGTTAGAACGCAAAGACTGGCCCGAGAACGACCCTGCTGTTCCTCGCTTTGAGATGAAGAAACGCAGGCGAGACGAGGACGACGATGAGGTGCTGAAGGAGCAGTCCAAGGCAAAGAAGTTGAGGGCAATTGCGAAACCTGAGAACGGGTTCCGACGGAATCCCTTCCAAAATATGCCTGCAGCGTCGCAGCCCAACATGCCCGCGCGACGATAGTCAGCTCGATTATTGAAGCAGGTTGCCGATAGAGAATCGTTGTCGTAGCTTTTGGACTGAGGGTCCATTCGTTTGTCTGTTTGTTGATAGGTTCGCAACCCGTTAGTACTTCCCCCCTTCCTGGTGCCGATACCAACGGCAAGTGTCCTGCGTCTTCTGACGAGCATGGGAAAGATACCAGCTCTAACCAGGGAGCTCGGTACAACTAGAGGTCTGTTTCACTCTCTGTAGCACTATAGCCTTGCATTTTCTCTCTATATGCATTATGTATGGCCTAATGTACCGAATCTTACCCTCTCCAGATATTTCTAGATATATCAATGCATTTATTTACTTTCTCCTGCTGGCAGGGCATCAACCACAAATATGGGATGAGGATTGAATATTGAACCATGCAACGCACAGGTATACCTCTAGTTACAGTGATCTACAGTAATCCATCCTTGCTCGATTCACCCTCATAGCGCAGGAACCGCTCTTCATACAGCTTTCAAAAATCTACCCCATTATCTATATAGCATTGCTGGTCCCTGGATGTACAGATTTTCGATGCGGAGCTGAAGAAGTAAAAAATTGCTTTCACTGGTATCCCCATGAGTCTGCACAACACTCCTGACAGCACAAGTCAAAATTTGCGTACCCACGAAGTTGCTTCATAAGATTTTATGCACTCAATTAATTGTCGTGTGGTTTTGAAATTCAGTGTCTCAAATGATGGTGGATCATTGTAAATTAGAACGCACACATTCAAAGAGTTACATAAACAAGATTCCTCCAAGCCAGATTCTACATCCATCGGAATGTTGGTTCCAATCTGCATCTGGAGTGCGATCAACTTCCGCCTCCACACCCTCCTCCGCCACCACCACCACCTCCTGAAATTCAGAAGTATAAGGAGTGTAAAGGCGTAGAACAAAGGAGGAACACTTACCA
>JANKHO010000091.1:0-45262 GCA_027627235.1 Agrocybe chaxingu | reverse complement strand
GCAGCCTTTGAAGCTCAGCGAACCTCCGCCGAGCTGCCTTTCCCGGTGAGCACTGAGACTGAGGGCCTTGGGAAGCAGTGGGAGGCGGCTGCCGGAGGTAGGTGTCAAGATATGTCAGTTAGAGGTAAGATGAGGGTTGATAGGCGTATGTAGATGATTTGAGCCGGCCAGGAGCCCTGGATGGGCCAGCTAAGTATGGAATAGGCGAATATGTTAAGATAAGGAGTAGACTTTGCGTTAAGTATGTACCTCTCGGAAAGTATGTGGAGCCTGGATTCAAAGGGAGGGAGGAAAGAGCGTTGGTGACGGTACGGTTCTTCTAGAGTAAAGTTTCTAATGCTCAAGTTCCAAGTTCCCGCCTGCTCGCCGGAGACGGGAATAGGACTTACGCGAGCGCGGTTCAGCGTGGTAGACTAGAAGTCCTCAGCTACATGCGTATCTGAGTTTCTGGCCCTCCAGCGCTCTTCAAGCTGCGCTTATCTGCGTCACGACCGTGATGAGATGTCGACGAAGTCGAATCTGCGGGACCATGAGCGCTGAGTTCGAAAGGGGCTTGACAGGAACGTCAGGGTGAGGATGATATGGTTGCGACAATGAAAGATGACGGATGAAGGGGATCAGAGACCGCACTTTTCGCGGACGCCTATGGGATTCCTATTTCTGGTCTTCTGGTTCTGTGGATGTTCCGTGGGTGTTCGATGGCATCAGGACAATGAATCATTTGAGCTGCATCAACGCAAACTTGAAAAATACACCCAACTAGATCTCGAGCCAATCGAATTAAATAAAGCAGTCACCGGAAATATGCCTGCTTCTCTTCTTATTTTGTGAGCTTTCGGGCATCCAGGATCCAAGGGATAGATATCAGATGCTCACCGTTTCTCAATCGCCATATTCGTGGAATGCAGACCTCCAGCTTCCTCGTCCAATAGCCTCCAAGCTCTTGCACCGATCGGATCATACCGACGGAGAAACCTTGTCCTATCCACACTGGCACTTGCTGGTACATACCATAACGTCAGGCCGTGTAATGTAACGTCATGTTACGAAAGGAACCCACCCAGTGGCATATGTCTGTTTGAACGTTCACTCGCTACCTGCCGGACGGAAGGAACAAATGTACATACCCAGGGTCTTTTCACTTTCTGCTTTCCACATCGTTGACGCTTCACATATGTGCGCGTCCTTCCTGAGTTTCATCTCCCTCTCAAGGGTAAGGCAGGGTGTTTGGACATGGACTTATTCCGAAAGTTGACAAATTTCAACGGACGGTGAACTCGAACCTGGGGCCTGAGGCCTGAGACATGAGACCGGAAGATATGATCAGTGACAAACGGGGGGGCGGAAGGAGCATACCGTCGGGATATGCTGGCATGAAAGGTGAAAGGGCACCTGAAAGAAATGCGAAGGCCAGACCACGAGTCGCTAGGGACCGTCATTCAGTCGTGCAGACCTGAAACCCATGAAGATAACCATCGAGGGCGGGCATCCTGAATCCTGATAGTTCATACGGCAGACCGACGGCTTGGGGGATCATGAAACCAGTGTTGCGGCTTCCCAGTGCCCAGTCACCGACAAACATCATCCCGTGGTGCAGGTTCAGGTTTATTCCATGTTTGTTCACGCGAAGTAACGGCTGGTCGGTGACACTACTGAGAGATAAATCACGATAGATGTCCACCGTGACTGGATCCCCGAATCCCCATTGTGTCAACCGCCGGGCGATGGGAGACCTATTGACAAGACGCCGTTCGGACAGGACATGCATGATGCGATGCAGTAACATGAGACGTGATATCGCACTCTTGACGGGCCCGAAAACGACACCGAAACTAGTACTATTGTTGGAAGGCGAATGAGGAGAGGAGACGTGCTGCACCTGCACCTCCGCTTTATGCAAATGCGTGGGTGGTCCTGCAAAAGACCGGGGTATCGTTGACGTTGATTGGTAGACCGTCTTCCCATAAGCGCATACCGAGCTTAAAGGCCTAAAGCTACAAATTCCTTGGGGCACGGGAGAACGGGTTCTCAAAGACCGCATCCTGTTATGTCAGGACCCGACAAGGACCAGGAGGACCGGGAAGGAGGTTCGAGCTTGTAGGTTTCGCAGGGTTCGAACAGGGCTTGGCTGCGGCATCGTTGGTCAACCTCCGTGATGGGGGAGGCGAGGTAGGACGAGCAAAGGAGAGCTCGTAGACCTGTTGCGGGTCCTCATCTGGAACGGGTTTGAAGAAGGGTACGTCGGCGTTATCTAGCAGGGCGAGGACACCCAACGTTTCTACACCCCGACGCGATCGGTAATTGGTTCTTGTGCAGGAACCACGGGAAGGGGCCGCTGCGCACTCCAGGGTAGTGATGGATGTGGGTCACAGTGAGAGAGCCGGGCTGACGTTGACATCTAGTTATCATTTTGTTCAGAACAGACGTGGGACAGGGACCACGTACTAGCTGCTGCATAGGCAAATGTTCAGCTTTTTTCGTGAACTTCAGGACTATATTAATAATGGGTGAAGCCGTCGACTAGTGTGGAGCAAATGTCGCGGTCGTTGGTGTAATGTATGAGTTTGGAGGTTGGATCCCTTCACTCGGTTGAGGAAAGCTGCTCGCAAACATGGGTGCAGAACGATTTTTCCTTCAAGGCATCGTCTTGGTCAGACACGTATCATCTTAGAGATCTCGCGTTCCTGCAAAAAAGATAAGCTAAACTGGAGACGTTAACTTTCGATACGACTTACCATCTCTTCTGGCTCCCTGAACCCTTCGTTGCCTTGAGGACCTCATTTCCGCCGTGGCCGGTTATGGAGACAAAAATATTCGAGCACTCGTCACTCAGCAACCGTTTGGAACGTTGCACACACACAACTCCGCCTGAGTTAATGTGAGTTAGAGAAGCCGGTAATCAGAACGCGACACGCACTCGTCAGGACCGGTGTGAAGCTCCATTATGACAGGAACCAAAGTCGTGAAGAACAGCCGACGGCAGCCCAATTGCTCGTTTGAGGGACTGCAAAAAATGCACGAGGGTCCATTGCGCTTCAGCAGACGCTGATGAAATTTCCATCTGGGTAGAGAGAGAGGGAGGAAGAGTTAGAAGACGACAAGTAGGAGCATTGATGTCTGAACGGATTGATGATACGTTGAATAGCTCCTGAACACGATCTGCCGCTGGGGCTGCACCTAAAACCTCTGGAGATGGTACGTACCCCAGTCAACGTTCGAGGGAAAAGGCCGAGGTATTATCGATTAGGTGAACAATTATAAGTACACGTACAGTCTGGAAGGGTCTACTTCTTGGATAGAACCCATCCCACCCCGGCGGCGAGGAGCGACACCGACGCCCATGATCGCAGGGTCTTCTGCTCCTTGAGCCACGATGCGATACTGCTCTCACTCTTCACGAGTCTCGCAGGCGGATGAAATGTGGCTCGGTGTTCTGGCTCTGGCTCTTCCTCAGACGCTACTAGAGGTTCGGCTGGAGGCAGGATTTCCACCTGAGCCACACCACCGAAGAAATCGGTGATGCGCGTCTTGTCCAGCGGCCGCGAGAACAGATCGCTGCGGACGCCCGGGTGAGAGTTAATCTTCGTCACGTCGATAGAGTTGAACTAGTGTCGATACGTCAGTTTAGGAAGAGATCCCCGTGGGACGCCGACGCCATCCTCGCTCAGACTCACCAGTTCCTGCATTGATACCGTGCTCGTCTTGTTGATTTCTTCCATAAACTCCAGGACGTAGTGCGTGAACGCGTCAATAACCGCCACACCTATATCGTTATCGTTCGCGTGCTGTACCAAATGTCAGAAATTTTCAGGAGCGCCACGGCTGACGTACAGAGTATGAATTCTCGCCCAGCCCAGACGAGCCAGTCGCGAGGATGTTGGGAGAGTACAGTTTCGAGAACATGGTGTTTGCCTGGCAGGTATCAATCATGAAAAAAATCTCGTTGTACCTAAGCAACTCTTAGCACAGGTTTGAAGTTTGAAGGGAAGAATGACCGACCGTTTCTTCTGATACATTTGCTCGAACGCATCTGCTATGTCAAATGCACTGATCTCTTCGTTGTCTTGGAACTTGAGGAATTCATTGCCACCATGGCCCGTCATGTAGACGAAGATGTTCGACCTCTCGTCGCTCAACAGTCGCTTGGAACGCGGCACAGAGGGGTCCATTCGACCTGCTGGGTGTTAGCCAAGTCGTACGTCGTAGACAAAAGGTGGCAAGCACCTGTCAGGACCCGAATGAAGTTCTCCACTGTCACCTCGTACCCTCGATAATCCACTTCAATGTTCTCTCCGTACAGATCGAGGTGGCGACCAGGGTTGGCGTATACGCTTCCGGGGAACTTATTCCGCGAGTTACATGATGCGTCGTCCGCCAACATGAGGATGATGTTGGAATCTGGGATGCCCAGTCGTTTGACAGTGCGGTACCTGCTCGTCATCATGAATCCGCTCCCAACCGAGTGGGTATTCGCTCACATCCCAAGAGCATTTGCCATGTGCTTGAAGACTATCAGGATAATTCGAAACTGAACTTGGAAACACGTACTCTGTAGTTGAACCAATATCGAGAAGAGCATACTAAAACCGCCCAATTGTTCGTATGTGTTGACCCGCCTACCGCCCCATTGCGCTCGAAGAAGTCTTTTACGACTTCTTCGTTAGCATTTGTCGAGGATACGGTGAAAACCCAACCAGAAAGAAGTAGTAAGATGCGGTACGCAGTGAAGAACAACATTTCGGCGACGAGCGGAGTTCCAACGACACTCTTCCACAACCACAACATGCCAATGCACGGTGAGCTCAACAGGGTCTTTTTATGGCTTCAAAATGAACATCGTACAGGACTTGTTGCCTACGATGATGATTCTCTTAGCGAATCTGAAGCTGGACCCTCGAATGGCGTCGGCCAAAATCCGAATGTGAGAGCTTGTTGGCCATCTTCTCCTGCGACGTTTCCCTTTTGCTGGCTTCCGTTTCCGCGTTGGATAGGATAAAGCCTCGAAATCAGGTCCCAGAAATTCTGTTGAAGGTAACTCTACTCGATTTCTTCGATTTTTATTGGTTAACCGCGCCAACAGGTCGCCGGATACCCAAATCCCAAATCATCATTAAGCGTCCGCACAACAGCCACAAAAATCATCACCCTCGTGCCCACCTTTCGGAAGATATACCCCCAGAACCGCCCAAACTAGCAGACGAACCTTTACCGCAGGATGAAACGTCGTCAATGGACATGTCTGTCTCCCCAACTCCACCAGAACAATCAGACAAACCCCTAGATGAACTGTCTCGCTACAGAGCTGCACTGGAGCCACCTCTCATTCTTGGCCTTGAAGACTGGGGAATTCCTCCAGAATGCTCAGCCCCTTGCGATCCTGCCTTACAGGTTCGTATTTCCCTTCCATTGGATAGTGCCTTCTTGACGCCGCCTTCAGGCAAAACTTGCAAAATTCGCAGCTCTCAAGCAAGACCCAGTGAACCCAAAGCACTTTAACGACTCTCTCATGTCTAATCGCTCTTTCCGGAACCCCCACCTCTATACAAAACTAGTCGAATTCGTGAACGTTGACGAACGTGCGACCAACTTCCCGCAGGATATCTGGAGTCCGAACGATGTGAAGCCTGATTGGTTTGCGGATCAAATTGGTATGTTCCTATTCACGATTCGTATCGAATTACGTTCATGCTTTGCTACCCGCGCCCGTTGCATCTCTTCTCGCCCCTTTCTGTGTTCTGTTCGCCTGGCTGCCGCACCTCATCGACGGCTTCTGGCTTGTCGGCCCTCAAACCTTCCTCGTTTCCTGGCGCTAACATCACTTCCCTCCTGCGGGCTGCATCGCTTGGCTGCACGAATTCAAAGCTAACGCTCAGAAAGAGCGTTCCGACAAGCTGTCGGCATCACAAACATCCGGAAAACGGACCCAGATTGATTTCGCTCGTCCAAGGGAAAAACAGCCTGCGCTACAGAGGAAGAGCCGCTTCCAGCCGTACGGGTCTGGGGCTGGTGCTTCTGCAGCCAGAGACAAACCCAAAACGCGTTGGGGCTGAGTACTCGATGGCGGTAAAGTCGCTGCATGTATCTCTTTTCTTCCTTCGCAATATACATACCTACTCTTTCTTTTTTTTTCGGAGAAGACCTCGAGCTCGTTGTCCATGGTATCATCACTGATGTCCCACCTGGCTGATCACCTAATGATAACAGGGATGATTCAATCATAACCTGGAGTTCTCAAGCGCTGACAGCCCATGTTATCGCTTCTACAAGACCTATGACCTTATTGGCCATATTTGAGGACTCCTAAAACACATAACGTCTTTACCGATTGGCGTAGCAATGGGTTGGATAGTACGTATGCACCACTCTGGCCGAAACACGCACATCATTAATATTTTATACACGATGGCCTTCGCGGCAACTGCAAAAGGATATCCTAAGATATCTCCTCACACTGTCCATGATTCCTTCTCCTTCGAACGATACGATCCCCCACATGTCAGGAATCCACAGTGCCATATTTGGCATGGCAAGGAAGTCTTGCAGTCGGGCTTCAGCTTCAGAGTGTAACAAAAAATCACAGCAACGTCCTGGTCTAGGTCGCAAAACCCCAGTCACCTAGAAGCCAGCGAGTCCTACAAGAGCATTATTCGCGAAGCAAGCGGCGTAAACTACGCGTGGAAGGAAAGGTGAAGGTTCAACGTTCAACGTTTAGTGAGCCGCTCCGCAGCAACGAAATTACATATGCTTCTCTATTCGCTTCTACATCCCCGATCCTCTCCCTGTGCGTATCAGTGTTTGCGGGACCTCGGGCTTAGGTTTCAACGTCTGATTCGCATTCTCGTCCATGACAGTTTCTAATGTACTGTGGCGAACGATCTTGAGCGTTGTCTTCGGTGGCGGTGGTCACATTCTTAGGACCGCGGCGAGAGCATGGTAAGTTCCCCAAGCGTGCAATCTTGACTAACTTAATTTCTAGCCCTCAGATTGTAGGGACCTCAGCAATTAATCCTTCCTTGCCCCCCCCTATTCCAACAGAGTATAAAAGTCTACTGCCACTGCTGTTCCCTACACCCTCAAACCATGCAGTCACCCTGCGTGGCCCTTCTTTCCTTCCTGTACCTCATAGCCTTGGTCAGTAACTCAGTGCTCGCTCAGTCGAAACATGAAGAAAATCACTCGGCTACTTTGAAAGATCGAGGCTGCACGAAGCTTTTGCAACGAAAGGAATGGTGTGTATCCCAGAGCTTTGCTGTCCAATTGTTGGTCTCATGCTGCTTTTCAAGGAGAGTGTTGAGCGACGGCGAAAAGGTAGCCTATACAGGCGCCGTTAAATGCTTGATGTCTCTTCCAGCGCAAAACCCTGCCTTGCCTGAGGCAAAAACGCGTTTTGACGAGTTCCAAGCTCTGCATCTGCATCTCGCAGACAACGTCCATCGTGTCGTAAGCCCTCTGCCATCGTTGACGGTTCAAATTTTTATAATTTTGATCCGTTCGATGTAGGGCCAGTTCCTACCCTGGCATAGACAATATCTTCTCTCATACGAGCGTGCGTTACGAAACGAATGCGGATATCAAGCCGCCACCCCGTAAGCTTGTTTTAAGTCTTATAATGGTCATTCCCTGCCTGACCTAGCTTCCATTAGGTACTGGGACTGGAGTTTAGATGCTTACAAGTAAGTACAGCAAGCAGCTCCATGTCGTTTGGGCTTATGAATATTCTGCTTCTTCTAGCATTTCTGCCTCGCCAATCTGGGACCCAGTCACAGGCTTCGGCGGTAGCGGAGTTCCCGGGACCTACAGGCTCCCTAAAGGTGTGAACTATACCGAAAACCTTATCTTCCCAGAATCGTTCGTTGGATGTGTCATGGACGGTCCATTCGCCAACTACACCGTCCGTTTAGGGCCCGGTCTCCTACGAACGAACCACTGCCTCACGCGTGCCGTCGACCAATCTTACACGGGTTACATCACCTACGAGGCAGTCGCGAAGACCCTCCGTTTGCCCACATTTGAACAATTTCGACTGGAGCTTGAAGGAGGACAAGCGGCCCATAAGATGCACGACGGCGGACATTATATGGTCGGCGGAGAGATGAGTAACTTCTACTCTAGCCCTATCGGTGAGCAGGCAGTCCCGACTTACGTTCGTTTTCACGAAAGCTTAATCGTACTTTGCAGACCCGCTTTTCTTCCTTCACCACGCCAACCTCGACCGTATCTGGTGGAACTGGCAGCAGATGCTTCCTGGGCGTCTTGCCGAGGTCTCTGGCTACTCGACTTATGAGCCGCCGCACGTCAACATTACTCTCGACTTCGAGCTCTACGTTGGTAGTGTTGGGGACAGCGTTCCCATTCGCGAGGTCATGGACATCCATAAGGCACCCAATTGCTACACTTACGTTTAAAGAATTATTTTTCCCTTTCTCCAGTTTCTTTGTACTTCTTGTTCGAGGCAGTGAGATCTGTTGAACGACAGGTTTAGCATACTGAAATTACACCTATGTATCTCGTCTTGAAATGAACCGAGTTGTTCGAGTAGTCGGCGTTCGGAAAACCTTCAGTGCCTTCAACTTAAAGGTATAACTTCATCTGTCTGAGAACTTCCCGTGTCTGCAGAGCCGCTGGGGGTGAGACTGGCTTCTCGGTGATTGCCGGACGCAATGATGAGTGGCGCATCCCATTTACAGAAATAATCGAAGTCTGTCCGGTTCTTTGTGCCATTTGGCGTTGGGACCTGTTCAGGCCTGGCCAGGTGCAGTAGTTAAAACATCACCGATATTTTGAGCCGAAATTCAAGAACATCGTTGAATACCAACTCCTCAGTTGATCACGCTCACGGTGATGCACTTTATGGCGTGTTCACGGCCTGCTCTCCATTGAGAACAACTACGAGGCCGTTCTAGCGTTTGTGAGGATACTTTTCCTAGAAGCGTAGGAACCATAACTCGAGGCGATCGCAACTAGCTCGTCGGCCCTCCCATCCCGTCGATTTGCTTATAAGGTACTGCAATTCCCAGGGTGATCAGACCATGCCGCTAGGCGCCTTGTGAGGCGTACAACAGATGGCACATGTTTGAGCTTTAGAAGGTGCTTATCGAGATAATCATCATGCGCAGTATTCACGCCGCGCTTGTTGTTTTGTGGACCCTTCGGGTCGCACGTTGACATTGGACGGGGACTACACTCCGTATCGATTCGCTTGGCACGTCGTGTGTTATGCCCCTCGAGGTTCGTAGCCGCCTAGAGGGCCAATGTCGGAGCTCGGCTTCGTCCGAGCGTAAAGACGCCACGTAATGCGGACTGATATATTTCCTTCTGACTCCCAGAAGATTGGTGATACGATATTGGGTTGGATTGAATCTAGCTTCCACGAAATCCTTTGTTAATTTCGCTTCTGTCTTCAGCAAATCCACAATTCTACCCTCACACGCAAGTTCCACAACGTCTCGCCAAGGTGGGGCCGACGTCATAGGGTATACATAGAGATCCGCTGGGAATATACGACATTGATAACAGTTCATCCTGACTTTCATGCAAAGGGACGAGGCCGCTGGCCTACGTCCGCTCGTATCTGCGACGTGTCGACGAGAGTGGTATGAGGTTATCGGGCTTGAAAAGCGTGGCGGTTATTGTCAACATGCCGGAACAGTTTGTGTGACACAGGCGGTAGGATCACTGTGGAATCGATGGGATAGGGCTTGTGGCGAGGGCGTATGGGGAGCTAGTAGGGGCCCTATGAATGAACGTCAAAAAGCTAGCCGTCATGTTTTCGACGTCTCCTACCTCGGCCAAATAGCCCTCCAACAGGGATAAAGTTCCCAACATCGTCCAAAAAGCCATCAATCGATGCAGACTTGATCCTTCAGCTTGTGATACAAGTCGTATACGCTTTGCCAATGCTCTGGAAGTCCAGTATCTCGTTAGCCCACCTGATCGACAAGGTGGAATTACTGCGTACTGCGATTACCGCATTTCTCTTTCTCCTCTGGCTCGCACACGGGTTGCACCTTTTCAATTTGCGCCTTTGTCGCCGGCTTCCAAGGTCTGTTTAATACACAAAATATAAGACATATTGCGAGGCATATATCATGTTTCGGGGACTTACTTAGGAAGCGGCCAATCAGAAAAATGGATGTAGAACGAACGCGACAGCTCAGCACGAGGATCCCATACCGCCTCTGGGCCATCCTCCGCGAGGTACTTCGAATGGTTGGAATTTCGGAATTCGCCTGTCAGCATCGCGTACCCGCGATGAGGGAGCACAAGGGCGGATGAGGCTGAGAGGGAGTTGACCAACTATGTACAGGTCAGCTGAGTCATGGAGATGCAACGAGATCGCTCACCTCCATGTCGAATCCCTGCTTGTCTATGTTGTCGACCCACTTCTTCACCCGAGAGAGGAGAGCGTCACTTGGAGTGATGACCATGATGTGGCTGGCCAGCTCGTCTTTATCCAGCCAGTATGCACGAGCTACAAATGTCCGTTGAGCTGTAGATAAATCTGGGTGCTCGGCAGTGATAAGTCCTCACGGAGGGCGATGTGAGCTTGAGGTGCGAGGAACAAGTGGTCCATATTTCTAAGGGCGAGTCCATCAGAGTCGAGGTAGATAATTCGCGCGTAGTCTGTCAATCCGAAGACATGAAGTTTTGTGAGCGATTCGCTCCAGGTTGCTGAAGGTATGGATAGCGTGAGCTTTATGAAACTGAACAATGTCAGAGTTATCACTTACGGTCTCCTCTGTGCGTCCGCCACACCTCCATAGGGTGGAGGTTGACCCCGTACTTTTCGCGGGCCTTATCAAGCATCCGTCGAATAGCACCGGTCGATCCCTGAAGGCGCAGTGGATGAGCGAGAGGTAGGAAACAGGTATGGAGGACATACTTCTGGTTCCGTATCTTGCCACGATGAAGGGTAGATTAGTGCGATTTCTCCAGCGACATTTTCTTTACGCAGTTGCTCAAAGTTAATCAACTGGGGATAGACAGCGCCGTTGAATTGTCAAGGTCAAGAAGGACCGACGACATGACTCACCGTGTTGCAAAGGTACTCCTTCTGCGTGGCATAGAAAACATACGCAAAGCGAGGTGCGAAGGCGGAGTCGGATTGAAACACTGGCCAAAGACTCTCCGCTTTCACACTCGAACCAAAGACCTTCTGCGCAATGCACTGCTTGGAGTTTTCATGGGCTTCCGGCGTTGGTCGGTCGTCCGGCTTTGGTATTGAGGAGCTTGAGTACTTCCAAGATCCCAAAAGTAGAAGAAGTAAAAGAAAGGCGAATCCAGCGCCGACGAAGAGAGGTGCTCTGCCTGCCCGCCTTTGCCGAGCAACCCAGAAGCCGACCTTGTCTAGGAAACTCGGCTTGCCCTCGAGGAGCTCGTATTCGGTGTCGAGCGTGTCCATCGACTGCGTAGTAAGGGGACTGGAAGGGAAGGGTTTACATAGCCGCAGTCCATGTTTATGTATTTGAATCTTTCCGAGGGTTGCGGCATCATATCCCCGGGATCATACAACGAATGTGAGGCGTTGACTCTGGGTTGTAAGGGTGAACAGCCGATAGGATCAGGCAGAATATATGTCGGAGAAAGGAATCTTGCCAGAAATTAACACTCCATATGTTGGGAAGGTTGGTCCGGCATGGGGGAAAAAGGCTGGAAAAACTCGTGAATCCTTTAAATTGAGCGCCAAAACTAGGGGCTCATCGGCCGTTCAACCGTAGATGATCTCTCGAGGTAGATAATTCAGGATCGTGAGGTCGCCAACCTGGATTGCCTTGTCGTCGTAACTTTTAAGGGGGTTTCAAGGAATCTGAGGTGCGGGAAAAGTTCACCGAGCCATCAGCGATCCGTTGTGGTCGCAGGTCGATCGATCGAAGCGGTTACCTGTGTACCGGAAAGGCAAAATTTCCTTGATCGTTCTCCAGCAGCACACCCCCCCGTTCAAGGCCAAGTCTGGCATTCTGAAGGCCTCTCTTTCATCCTCACCACCACCACACTGCTGATGCCTATGCCTCAAGGACGTACAACCGACGACCGCCAGCTCCCATTACACTGGATCCTCTCCTTCAAGGCGGTACTGCAATTTCGCGCTCTGCGTGTCACCCAGATTTACTTCGTCGCTGTTCGATAACTGCTGTGAACCTGCATCGAAATCATACCTGCTGTTTCAAATGAGGTCCTTCGCTCTTCTCGTCCAGTAACCCTGAGCTCATCGTGTCGAACAAGCGACCAATGTCCTAAGGCGCGCTCAGGACATGCAGTGTCTTGTCTCAGGTTTGCGGGCTTCCTGGACGCCCTTCCTCCTCTTTCCGGCACCGGAGACCTTACCTATGAAGGTTTTGGTCCTCGTACTGGCTATGCAAGCCTACAACGTAAAATTAACCACTCGCGGTGAGTTTTTCTTCTGTCATGCTAAAAAAAGAGTCTTCCTGAGTTGTATGTCTATAGGGTGCGACTTCCAAAGACAAATAAATATGTTAAGCCTGCTGTGAGCACTATTGAGTCGGACGCACCAACCGACCTCTTGGAGCAGAACAAGGTTCTAGGCTGATGAACGAAGAGAAGAACAAGAACCGGCCCGCACAATGAGAAGTCTCTGAGTTTCTTTCATGGCTCGAGGACGCAGTGGGAGAAGCGAGAGAATAAAATATATTATTAATGACTTTTGTACATAGCAGATCAAGCGCGCTTCGGTCCGCTTCTCGGTGATTGCCGAAGGGATGATGGGTGGCGCAATCCAATTACAGCAATAACCCAAGCTTGACCAGTCGACGCTAATTCTTCGTATGCCATCTGGCCTCGGGTCCCTGTCAGGCGTGATTCTACATAATAACCGTGAAAATATTTCTTGCCCAGAATTGTTGGAACCATACTTCGAGGTATTCGTCAGCTCTTCCAACTTCAGAAAATTGCCTATTAAGGTAACGCAATTCTCAAGGCGGTGAATGAGCCCATGCCCCTCCATGACGCCTCGTAAAGGATTTGGCCGATGGCACATGTTCTAACCAAAGAAGATTGTTATTTTGACTGATCATCTTAACCAGCGATCACTATGTGCTCTTTTTGTTGTGGATCCTTCGGCGCCTCGATACATGTCAACAATCAACGGAGACTACAGTCCTTCGTGGCGGCTGGCTTGGGATTTCATATGTGATGCCCCTCGTGGGTCGTTCTTGAATCTCTAAGGACCAATACCGAACCTTTGGTTTGTTATATCGGAGAAATCCCGTAGAGTGCACATTGACGGATCCGACTCGGAGAAGGTTCCCAGCAGGGTACCGGCAGGATCTAGCCGCTCTCGAGGGTGGTTGGTAAAATAATGTTTTGTATTCCTAAATTCATAATGAAAATGAAGAAGGTCTACACTACAGAGCCGTCATAGGGTGTCGACATCTTGGTTGTTTTTACACAAACAGCACCTCCCCACTTTCGCATACGTGGGCATTCCTGCTCGCCTTCACAAATGCTCCCTTATTGGTGGTATCTGGCCACCGAGGACGGAAGGATGTGGGTTTTGTTGTCACTTGGTGAAACGATTGAGTGACGACAGCCCTAGGCCTAAACTTGTAGCGATAGAGCTTTACGCGAACGGTGGGGTAGGAATGGATGGCGTACAAAAGAACGCGAACTCAACATTCGTTGCAGGGCAGTGTAATCTTCCCTTGGCCAAGTGCTGGCCCAGATGTGAACATATTCGCAACATCGTGCACAAGATGCAAACTCTGTCCTTCAGCTTGTGATATAGGTCGTAGACGCTTTGCCAGTGTTCTAAAACGATGAGAGCCTCCCGGTTAGTGAAGATGACTTGCGAGGCCTCATATATTTGACGCACTCCGATTGCCACACGTTTCCCTCTCCTCCGGATTACATGCGGGTTGTGTCTGTTCAATTTGGTACTTCGTCGCTGATATCCAAGGTCTATTACTCCTATAATCAGCATTTGATACATGACAACAAGCGTCGGCGACGTACTTGGGGGGTGGCCAATCAGAAAAATGGATGTAGAACGAACGCGACAGCTCCGCACGAGGATCCCACGACGCCTCTGGGCCATCCTCGGCGAGGTACTTGGAATGGTTGGAATTGCGGAACTCGCCTGTCAGCATCGCGTACCCGCGATGAGGGAGCACAAGGGCGGATGAGGCTGAGAGGGAGTTGACCAACTATGTACAGGTCAGCTGAGTCATGGAGATGCAACGAGATCGCTCACCTCCATGTCGAATCCCTGCTTGTCTATGTTGTCGACCCACTTCTTCACCCGAGAGAGGAGGGCGTCGCTTGGCGTAATGATCATGATGTGGCTGGCCAGCTGGCCTTTATCCAGCCAGTATGCACGAGCTACTTGAAATGTCCGTTGAGTGGTAGGCATGCTTCGGTGCTCGGCAGGGATACTCACGGAGGGCGATGCGGGCTTGAGGTGCGAGGAACAAATGATCCATATTTCTAAGAGCGAGTCCATCAGAGTCGAGGTAGATAATTCGCTCGTAATCGGTCAGTCCGAAAACATGAAGTTTGGTGAGTGATTCGCTCCAGGCGGCTGAGGATACGTATAGTGTTAAAAGAATGGAACTAAACCAGCTTCAGAATTATCGCTGACGGTCCCCTCGGTGTGTTTTCCAGAGCCCCAATGGATGGAGGTTGACCCCATATTTCTTGTTCGCCTTGTCGAGCATCCTTCGAATGGCACCGGTCGATCCCTGAAGACGTACTCGATGAGTTTTAGGCGGGAGAATGCAGGGAACGTGTACCTCTGGATCTGATTCTTGCCATGACGAGGGGTAGATTAATCCAATTTCTGCTGCGACCTTTTCCTGACGCAGCTGCTCGAAGTTGATCAACTGGAAATAGCCATCGTCGTTATATATCTGTCACGTAGAGGAGGCCGATGGTGTACACTTACCGTGTTGCAGAGGTATTCTTTTTGTGTGGCGTAGAAAGCATACGCAAAACGGGGAGGAAAAACAGAAGTAGATTGAAATACTGGCCAAAGACTCTCCGCTTTTACATCCGGACCGAAAACTCCTTCAACAATGCACTTTTTGGTGTTCTGGAGGAACGTTCTTGGTGAGGTAGAATACTTCCACAATCCTAGGAGGACGAGAAGGAGACTTGCGAGTCCGGCTCCGATGAAGAAAGGTGTTCTGCCAGCCCGCCTTTGTCGGGCGACCCAGAAGCCGACCCTGTCTACAAAATTCGGCTTGCCCTCGAGGAGCTCGTATTCGATGTCGAGCTCGTTCATCGCGAGAATGACTGGAAGGGTACACTTTGCCTAACCGTTATGTATTTGAAACCCTCTGAAGGTTGCGGCATCCTTTCCCCGCGATCACGAAACGAATGCGACGGAAAACCCATACTTGTGGGTCCCTTGTAATTGTTGGCGCTTGGCCGTTCGATTGTCATGATTCCTCTGCAGACTGGGGTGGCTTATCCAGGATTACGAGATCGCTAACTGTTATGGCGTCGTCATCGTAGGACCGCCTCGGGAACCTATTCCATGCAAGTAGATGCGGTTGGGGTTCGTTGTTGTCAGCGATCCTAGATCGTCGGTTTATCCGAGAGGCGTATTTTTCCACGATCATCGATCACTCATCAGCGACGCATGGTTTTGGGATTCGAAAGGCCCGAGAGTCGACAAGACGCGATTTTTCCTGGCCTCTTTCGCTTGCCAAATTGACAACACAAGTGGATTAAAAATAGGTGGTCCTGCCTGAGCGGACACTGAATAGCAACGTTGACAAAAGACTGCAAATACCGTTGTGTGTGAGGTAAGCCAATTGACTCATCGGGCCCCTTGAGGAATTGATACCGCTGGAAGGCACAAGCTTCGAGTCGGGTGTCCATGAGCGCACACAACTGAGTAGGTCGCTCTGTGACTATAAGCGTATCGTTCGTTCCCACTCAGCAGTGACATTTAGCTTTGGCCAAGCAACTTTCTGATGAAGAAATATTCGCTCAGGAGGGGGCTGTCCAAGCGATTTTTGCTCAAATGGGATCTAAAGGAAAGCTTTGCGAGATCGAGGGGCCTATATACAAACGTCCGTTGTCTACTCATGCCAGTGATAGCACTTGCCTCCTTATCATGATTTTCTGTGAGGTACAAAGTGTCTTTCGATCATAAACCTATGACAGCTTAGTTAGCAAACTTGGGCATCTAGGATCGTGCAGAAACCAACCTTTGTGCGACGTTTCTTAGCGATGAGTTGGGAATGCAGGAAGATGCGCTATTCTTAGACTTTGGGATGAGTTGCAGAGACAGGGGTTACATTCGATAATTTATTTGACGCGGAGGGACATATCTTCCGGAAATCCTGCTTTGACATGCACCTCACGATGACAGGCGAGAAGAACTGCACACAGGCATCAATTAGATCCGTGTAGCAGTGCCAGAGCGTCAGCCTAGGAATTATTTACAGGCCGACAGTTGATGATCATAGGCGCCAAATGTGCTCGAATGGACCAGGTGGCAAATGTTCTCGAAAGATACGTTTGCGAAAGATATGTTGAAAATCTGTGCTTAAATAGAGACGCTACTGTATCGAGATACAAACCTTCCAAGCCAGTGTCCGTGGTGGGCATCGTTCAAATGTTTCGTGTGGGAGGTTCAGAGTTGAGGTCCCGGACCGGGATGCCGACCTTCTCACGTGGATGAAATATTACGTAATCGAAATGCAACCTGCCTTCGCCCTCCCCGGTTTCACTGAGGCTGTATGCCCACCAGACGGCTAACGTCCCTCTTCCGGGTCCGCAAGTACTGATCAGCCTCGCAGCTGAAGCTCCCAGAACTCGCCTTGCCACCGTCGTAGAACTGCATGCCACCGTCGTAGAACTGCAGACCCACTCTTTACACCAACGAAGTCTTGGAAACAATCGAGTTCACCTGCATCCCCTGGCATGCTCTCTCATCAACGTCGCGAATGTGCCCATAGGGGACAACAAGATCCAATTTTTTGGGATGAACAGCGCCGAGGTAATCTACGTGGACAATGGCCGGGTCTTCAGGCGGCTTCTAGCAATGCCCCTTCATTCCTATCGCTACTCTTGGCCCACTGTTCTCGATCCATGCCCATCCCGAGCTATGAATCGTGAATCCGATGAGAAAAATGTGGCGATAACTTTGGTCTACTGCAAGTTAGAGGATCGGTCGAGGATATCCAGAAGGTGGCGACAACACTACAACGCTTACGGTATATCCGCTCATGCCATGGCATCGCTTCTAGTTCAAAAATTCTCGACTGATTATGACTGGCCCTTAGAGGCTGCTGAACTCTAGACGAGAGAAAACTGGTGATACCCTTGAAAAAATCAGTAAGTGCGCTTTTAACTGTGATTTTGAAATTCGACGCATCCGCTATCCTGTAGGCTGCGATGACGTTTGAACGATATTGAACGTTGACGTTCCATCCCACATCGGTACACATTTGACCCTGGCGTTCCTAGCCCCGATGAATGAAACCCGTCTAGTTGATGAGATGTACGCATTAAAGCATTTTCGCTGTGTGAAGTTCTTTGGCTGACAACAGCAGCCCTCCTCTAGAATTAGCTTGTGAACATGGTAATTAAACCGGGGGCCAATACCCGCATAATACTTCACTCAGGTTACACCGCTCTCCAGGCCTTCCTGGCGGGCGATAGAAAGCGGATAGGCGCCCTGCCGGGTGAACAAGCAACGTAAGTTCTCATATGAACTCATCATTAAACCTGCGAAGCACACTTGACATGACCAAATAAGTCGCCCACACTAACGCCCCGGACCCGGAGGCTCTCATTGAGACTCCTGCTTTATCGGGGTCCGACCAGCCTTGCGAGCATATAATGAGCGAGCTCCATATCCCAGGCCAACGACACTAGCGATTCCCCCACTTTGCTACGATGCGTGCCACAATTCGCCTCCTCTTTCACTTTCTTGCCTTGTTGAACATCGCGGCGGTCGTTCAATCAGCAACGGCTACCAGCCCAGACCCAGAGAAATCTCCCTCCGGAAAACCGAAGTGCTCCACGCTTCTCCGTCGAAAGGAGTGGTAGGCAATCTTGAATCAATTTACCGCCTGCAGAGCTCATTGTTTTGATAGGAGGACTCTCAGCAACGCCGAGAAGAAGAACTACATCGACGCTGTCAAGTGTTTGCAGTCTCGTCCCGCTGTGAACCCCGCCTTTCCGGAAGCTCAGAGTCGCTATGAGGAATTCCAAGCATACCATATGTTGACCGCAGATTTCATACACGCCGTGGTATGCCTTCTTTCTCTTGCATAAGTTCTGTTGTCTCAAGGTTTTTGACACTCTTATAGGGACATTTCCTTCCGTGGCACAGGAGATACGTGCAGCTTTACGACCGTGCAATGCGCAAAGATTGCGGATATAAGGGTGCCACTCCGTGGGGCTATTTAAATTCTCTTGATATGTCATCAGCTAAATGGACTTGGATCAAAGGTATTGGGACTGGAGTCAGGACGCCGACGACGCAGCCGGGTAAGCAAATGCAGCTTTCCGTTCCTCCCATCCGAACTCCTCTGATCATCTGCATATTCCAGGCTGACCTCCGCGCCGGTTTGGGACCCCGTTACCGGGTTTGGCGGAAACGGTGTTCCAGGCACCTATACCCTCCCGACAGGCCCTGACGTGAACTTCACCGCGATGAGGATCTTTCCCGCCTCCTTCGTTGGATGCGTTCAAGACGGACCTTTCGCCAACCACACCCTCCGCCTTGGCCCCGGCACCCTGAAGACGACCCACTGCCTCGTCCGGGGCATCAATGCAGCCCAGGACGTCCGCCTCAACTCCAAGGCGGTCGCTTGGACGCTGAGCCACCAGACCTTCGAGGACTTCCGGATCCAGCTCGAAGGCCAGCCATTCTTGACAGAGTTCAGGTTGCATGACGGGGGCCACAACATGATAGGTGGGGACATGAGCAACTTCTACTCGAGTCCAGGAGGTAAGGGCTTGATGTCGTCTTCCCTTTCCGGACTGCTTCACTCATGTACTCAACTCCGCCACATGATCCCCAGAGCCGCTCTTCTACCTCCACCACGGCAACGTGGATCGCATTTGGTGGCAGTGGCAACAGATGCTGCCTTCGAGGCTCTATGAAGTCTCTGGACGCTCGACCACCACACCTCCATTCCGCAACATTACGCTCGACTTCATAATTGAGATGGGAGAGTCCCTCGGGCCGTCGGTGCCGATCCGAGATGTCATGGACATTCACAGTCCCCCGAATTGCTACACTTACGTGTAATCATGCGCTGTACATTCCTCCAATTCCTGTTTCTTTTTTTGTTCCCGTTCTATATCTAAATTGCGCTTGTCGCAAGAGGTGCCAGGACACCTCACAAGCTGTACTTCCTAAAAAGAGAATATATTTTACCTAATGAGGCTGTTCTCCTAAACTTCGGGCTGGTCGAGGAAGAGATTAGGAAGGGTTTGTCAAGCCGTCCACATTGCAACGCCGCGGCGCAAACTCATTGTAGTTGTACTGGGTAACTGAGGTTTTTTAGTGACTGCTGGTTGCAAACGTTGCCACAAGATCCCTTCTCCGCTGGAGTCTTGGAGCCTGTAGGCACTCGGCCTGATCCCCTAACTTTTGGCGCTGACGACCTGGCCAAGACCAAGTTTCGGCGTGATCGGAATCAATCCTGGCGTGAACTCAAACGTCACAATACGTACACCCTATCAAAGTCAGTGTACAAGACAACGTGCCCCCTAAGTCGCCCCTAGTCAGTGGGGAATAGCATCATGGCTATTGGAAGTCGGACTGAACGGTTTCATCCCTCGGACCCTCGCAGGTCTGAGACGAGAGCACGAATCGCTTTGAGATGGCCGGTATAAAGACAACTGTTATTTTTTCTCATTCCCCCGGTGCTCAGAAGCTTTAGTTCCTCCCTCTTCTCCTTCTCGACGCGGATTTTCCTTCTTATGATGCTGTCGCCCATTTCGTTCTCCTCGCTTCTTTGGCTCTTCGCTTTTCTTAATGCCTCAGCCCTGGCTCTACCATCCAGAAAGCCCTACGTGCCGAATTATTTTGCATCTCGGGCAGAGAACGGGAAATGCGCCGAGCTGCTTGTCCGCAAGGAATGGTACGAAGCTTCGCTTACGCTCACGCGTGTCTATTCTTGTTGCTGATTCTATTCATAGGAGAACTTTGAACGACGCCGAGAAGAAGGATTACATTGGGGCCGTCAAGTGCCTGATGTCGCGTCCTGCCCAACACCCCGTCTACCCCGAAGCAGTGACGCGCTTTGACGAGTTCCAAGCTTATCATATGTCTGTCGCGGACGTGGTGCATAATGTGGTAAGTCTCTGCATGAGATGATTTGTAAGTCTCCATAACAGTCTCCAACGCGCTTTATTTAGGGTCAATTCCTCCCATGGCACCGTCTCTACCTGCGGTTGTACGACCAGGCAATGAGAACCGAATGTGGATACAAGGGCCCGACTCCGTAAGTGTACTATATTTGCCCATTGCGCGAATTTAGCGTTAACCTCGGTATTCTATTTTTAGTTACTGGGATTGGTCTCTCGACTCTAAGGACGCGACGAGGTAAGTCTTTCAGGAGATATTGTCAGGCTATAAACTTCTCATTGATATTGCAATTATAGCTTACACACCTCACCCGTCTTGGACCCAAATACTGGTTTCGGTGGGAACGGGGTACCAGGAACATACACACTGCCTCCCAACATTAACATCACCTCCAACCGCATCTTCCCGGACTCCTTCGTGGGGTGCGTGAAGGACGGCCCCTTCGCGGATCATACAGTCCATCTAGGCCCCGGCCAGCTGCGAACCAACCACTGCCTCGTTCGTGGCCTAAACGAGTCGCAATACGCCAACCTCGACGCTCAAGCCGTTGCGCGAACTCTGTCCCAGGCAACTTATGAGCCATTCTGGATCGAGCTTGAAGGACAGCCCCTCACTCCCAGCTTCAGGTTGCACGATGGCGGCCACGTTATGGTCGGTGGAGAGATGAGTAACTTCTACTCCAGTCCTGGAGGTGAGTATATTTGTCAGGCATAATGACCCATCTCATTGTTGACTTCACCGTTAGACCCGATCTTCTACCTGCACCACGGTAACCTGGACCGTATCTGGTGGCAGTGGCAGCAACAATCCTCGGCGCATCTTTACGAGATATCTGGCCGCTCTACGCCCGATCCTCCCTTCCAAAATGTTACCCTTGATTTCATCCTCCCGCTCGGCGAGCTTGGGCCCTCTCTCCCCATTCGGGATGTCATGGATATTCACGCTTCGCCGAATTGCTACACCTACGCCTAAACGCCTCACGCCTTTATACCACCGCCGTTTCATGATACCTTTACGACCGGTTTCCTATTATGAGTATATTCGATGTTTCTTTTTTTTACGATCACCTTCACGACGTATTATTATCCTTGCTACGACTTCACTTTACCCTGTTACTCTATGACTCAGTGTAATGACCTACAAGACGCTTATTTTATAATTATCTTCTCAATATCATCTGTGCTCAAAGAGTTGTGCAGATCCGCTTGAATACCGGTCTTCGTCTAATTCTGTGCTTGAAGCGAATGGGTCGTTGCTGTCGCTCAACAAAAGCTGGGCACTCGCTGAGCACCGATTCTCCTTCAAAATATGAACTACCTGGCCAAATGCTAAACACCCAACCCAACTCGACAGAAACGGAGTTCTCCCTCCTAATTCTCGTCACCGTTGTTTCTCCCGCCGAGGATCTCTTTCTACCCAAGCCCATTCCAGTTGCAGCGGCCGATGCTAACATTGCCAAATATACAACCTTCCGCTCCCAGTCGCTGGATCCAGCTTCTAAGAGATCAGAAAGCGCCACAATCCATCGGTGGACATCGCTACTGTACTTCCCCACACGCCACCGACGTCAACATTCAAGGACGATCGCATCGTCTCTTCTCCTACACCGCAATAGAGCTACTGGTATTAACGTAGAAGTTTACGCCCTAAAATTTCCTGAACTTCAGAGGAATCTATTTCTCTTCGTACGGTTGATTCGATGGGGGTTTGACCCAGGCCGCCTGACCCATTACCGCCTCCCTTCAAACCTGCTAGACGCTAGGCACAGAGTCGACTAGCAAAACATGAAGGCAGAAAAAAAACAGCGGAGAGTAGATATTCTCCCTCCTATCCAACTATCGAGGGCCGCAACTAAATAAGGAAAGAAATTCCATTTTAAGCCTGGGAGCAAACCTGAGTGATTACGCTCTTTATTTGGTGCTGCTTGATTCTGACGACCACGACTATCACGCGTCTTTGCGGACACGAACACATCAACGCCGAATCATTAATCGTCGATGACACACTCCACCCAATTTCTATTTTCCAGTCTTGTCGCGAATCACCAATTGTAACGAAGGGCGTACCAATAGTGCAGAGGAGCCATTTCTATGGAGGAATCGCCACACCTGCTCAAGCTGGACTCCTAGATCTCACGTACTTTAGCAGATGGTGAAGGCACAGAAAACACGCGAATTGGCCAACCAACAAGACTGTCAACAAGGCTACTCAGTCAAGGAATAAAACGAGGGGCAAGAACTCACAGTGGGTGTTTGATACTCAGAGCGACGGATGGGCTGTAAGTATTACCAAGAGACCACGAGGAAATCATTCATTGAACTACACGGATACCACCAGTCGATGATAGGGTCTGCGGCTGCAACACAAGTTCGGCATCTTTTAGGGAGTTACGCCACCACATATGGGCCTTATACAAGCTTGCGGTGCGAATCGTCTCTCATAACTCGTCCTCTTATATATTTATCGACCAAACACCCAGTCATCTCTCTAAACACCGTCTACTGGTATCAATCCAAACAAGTCGTTCCTTATCCTCTCCCAAACTATTACTAACCCCATTCGGTGTTCAGCTTCCGGTTGTTCGACAGCGACCGCTTCCAGGTGCCTCCTACCCCTCTCCGCCGCTAGCACAGGGCTTAACCTGAGCAGACCGGACACGAACGGCGTCCTTGCGTTCGCGGTTGAGCAACTTTAACAAGCCGAAGACGGCGGCCATCGCGCATGGATTGTCGCGCACATGCCTCCCAGCAGCGGAGACGCGATACTCGACCAGTCGAATTACTTCGATCAGATCGTCCAGAGATATAAAAATGCGATTGCGGGGCAGTTTTATGGTCATTCGCACGTGGTGAGTGATAACGGACGTTTGATAGAGCTTGGTCCTTGGACGGGTTTGATTTTGGGACTGTAGGACGAGTTTGCGATTGCGTATTCCGATTATTCGAGNCGGAGTGCGGATACNGCAAGTAGCNTTGCGTGGATGGCACCATCGTTGACCCCGAGAGGNGACNNGNCTCTCCTCANGNCCNTTCGATTNGATACTCAGATANAGTTGTAGACGCGAATCCATCTTTCCGGGTATACGATGTGGATCCTGATACNTACGAGGTCATGGACTCNCGCACGTTCGTCAGTGAGTCNANACCCAGCTCGGTCNGCTANNACCCNNTACTCACAGNNGCNCTNCAGGNNATCTGGCTGATCNAGATTTCNAGNCGTTCCGTAAGACCTAGAATANCNCATCTCTTGTTTCGCCNACTAATNTAGCTTTAGCCGTCTGGANGCAAGAATACAGCGCCANAGAAANCNANGGACNAGCGATTGGNGGCTNGCCGGCAACCCAGTCANTAAACCCCTCGTTCTGGCNCAGAGTNACCGACGCATTCGTGTCGAACGATGCCCNNTTTCAGACGTTCAACGCGTTCANGACGCNCGGCNTCAANGTATCTCCGTGTACCGGNGCCTGNAAAACCAACANCATATNCAACNTGCGNGCGTTANGNGCGGAGAATGGATGTGTGAGTCCNCCCTTCCTCCGCCNTGACTCTTCNNTNCTNTCNCCGNNNCACTCGACACTGACNGTTCCTTCCTNCACTTCTACAGCACCCANTCNNGCNTGGGCTCAACTTCCGTCGGGACGGGGACGAGGACGAGGACGAGGAGGTCTCGATCGCNGANCTCGAGTTACGNGCGAGTCNCATNGACAATCACTGCGAAGGCGTCGGAATGCGCCACATTTTCACGCAAATGGTAATCAAGGCGAAAGAGGTCTGTTCAATTCCTTCATGGGTTCCGCAGAGATCGGTGATTGACTATTTGTTGGCATGCAGAGGCAGAAACAAATCGAGGCATCGTCGGTGTGAGATGGCTGAATTTGAATATACCAAGTGGGTGGAGGTAGACATCGAAAAGTTAGCACTAGTTCGGCCTCGGCGATTGATGTCCAGGAAGGAGTGCAATTTATGCATACTGAATTGATACCTGCTTAGATTTCCGAGAAATGCACGCCCTGAGTCCTGCGATAGAAATCCACGTTGAAAGCAGACCCGAGGGCTACGTTGATCGATCGATCGATCAATATTCAATACCAAGGGTTCCCAAGCCCGGAGAGGTGCATACGGTATACCTACTGGTGCGCCACACTCATGCTCTTGTTTGATAAAGTACCCTACCATTGCGCCATCCTCCCTTCGGCGAATGTGCATATTCAGAGATGTGGGCTACCGTGTATACGCCTGCCAGGGACCGTCTTCACTAGCCTTAACTTTAAGGATAGAAGCGATATGTGCCATACACTCTCCGATGCTCTCGGTGATCTGTTCCCGACTGACCTGACTCATTAAATTTTTTCAAAGTGAAACTGACTCAGATAGTACCTCCATGTGGTCCTCCTGTTGCAGAGTGTGGGTACACCCGGTAAGACGAACCCCTACGCTGGGTTCCGAGATTCAACCACAGGTGGAGGAGGATCCTTATCAGAACTCCTCCATGTTTGCCTCCCGAGTCTCCACTTATCTATTCGTGTTCTAAGCCCTCCATGACGATTCGTCCAACAACCCTACAAATGGGGAAACTTGGGTTCCACGCGGACCGCTCTGATCTTGAATCATTTGTCATCCACTATAATTTTGGACTAACCGACACTTTTGCGTGATACCGAACTCTGACTCCTCCCACAGCGCTAGCAATACAAAACGCGGTGCAGGGAGTTGAGGGTTGTTTCTAGATCGCAAAATTTCTCTTTGAAGGGATTATGCCCCGCTTCCAGCTCCCAATCGCGGTCGCGCTATCGGTCAGCGCTATCGGAAGTCTTGTTGCGCTTTACTTCACCCGAAACGTCGAGGGCAAGATCCAACTCCCTCTCCACGCCAACGAAGACGACGAGCATTTAGAACATGACCCCTTCGACGTGACGACGATTGAAGATGTAACAGACGGATATCCAATTGACGGGGAGAGTTTTTGGGCGAGGGTGAGTGGAAGAAATGGCGCAATTGAACTGAGGAATTGAATCTTCGACGGCGTAGATGCGTTGGAGGAAAATACTCATTTCATCGTTGCTCGCTGTATGTCTTGTGATATGCGGCGTGTCACTGGGGTGGTCAGCGGCAGAAGACAACCGTTTCGACATCGCGGTGTGCTCGTTACACGTCTTGTTCGCTCTCTACGCGTTCCTGCTCTCCGCGCGTTCTGTTGGTCAAACGGACGATGAACATTCACAATCTATCATCCATCTTACATGCCTGATGACCGTTGCGTTCCTATTACTGGGTTCTTCTGCACTTCTACCCGACTATGCTCCACCAGTAGCAGCTACCGTTCGCCAGTTTTCCGCACTTTTGGCACTGTGGTACACGCTGGTTGCCCTGTATACCGTCGTCTGCGTCCTCTGTTTCACGACACCACTCGGCCCACCTCTGCACTACGACCCGGCCGATATCTACTCGGAGAAAGTTGTTCAATCAATCACGAACATGGATGAGGCAAACGTTTGCGGGCTTACTGGTGGGTCGTATCTCGACTGCAGGATACGCGGAGCAGCTAATCCTAATTTCAGGTGCATCCCCTTGGGACGTCCTCCTCTTCTCATACACCACGAAGGTCGTTTGGTTAGGAAATGTCGCGGAGAGCCTTGACATTGGCGACCTGCCCATCGTCCCTGCAAACATGCGGGCAACGTACAATTACGCTTCCATGAAACAGGCCATGCGCACAATGAAAATGCGCATATTCTCCTGGGTTCCTGCTCCCGGCACGGGATGGCAATTGGCGTACAGGCTTTTGCGTTTGAATTACCTCGCGTTTCTCGCGTTGCTTTTGCTTGCTTCGGTCGCGGCTTGCTTGTTCTATACGCCTGCTTTGTTTTTGAAACAACTCGTAAGGTATCTCGAGATCGACCGCAATAGGGAACAGACCGGTTGGGGTTGGGTTTACGTCGTTGGTCTTTTCAGCGCTAATGCTATTTGCTTCCTTAGTACGTTTTGATTCTCCTTATTTTCTCTTCCCGAATTTATCCAAAACACAGTCACCGGCCAGCTGTGGTCCTTGTCTACAACGACCCTCCAAGTCCGCCTCAAAGTTCAACTCAACACTATCCTGTTCGCGAAGACCCTCATCCGCAAGGACGTTGCCTCGTCTGCGCCTCCTGCGCAATCCGCCGCAAAGGCCGGCGCCGAAAACGGAGCAGCGCCAGTAGCAGTACCAGAGACTGAGGATAAGAAGAAGGCAGACGATGAGAACGAATTTTCGAGCAAGGCTCAGATTATGACCTTGATGACCACTGATGTCGATCGAGTCAGCGACTTCGCATGGCATGCGTTCTCTCTCGTTGGTATGTTTTCCGTTCTTTTCGTCTGGTAAAGCTTGGTAGACGCTTATGCCGGCCACAGATGCACCCATCGAGATTGTTATCGGGACACTTTTCTTGTATAACCTACTTGGTGTGTTTCTATCATAAACGCCATGCGAATCGCACAGTCTCATATGTTTTCTTAGGTGTTTCTTGCTTCTTCGGGTTGGCTGTGACGTGCCTCTTCCTTCCTATGAACCACTACGCTGGCAAGGTTGTGGTTGGCGCTCAAGAAAATCTCATGAAAGCTCGCGACGAGCGAGTCGCACTCATGAACGAAGTGCTTTTCCCAGTTGTTTGGTCTAGGCGGTCTCTGACCAATCGTATCAGATTCTCGGTGGTATTCGCATGCTCAAATTCATGGCCTGGGAGCGCAGCTTCGAAAAAAGAGTTCTCGTCGTCCGCGATAAGGAACTCAAATACCAAAAGCTCAATTATACGATCGAGGCACGTTTGTCTTGCTTTCAGGCTGCTTCTCTGAGCTGATGTTTTGGATGGTAGACGCTTTGGAATGCTATCTGGTAAGAACCAGCATTAGACTATCGTAATATCCAGGAAACTCATCGTATTTCCAGGAACGGCTCTCCGATCCTGGTTACGCTCGTTTCTTTCTATCATTTTGCCATTGTCAGAGGCCAATTTTTGACGCCTTCAATTGCCTTCACATCCATACTGGGTAAGCTCTCCTCAGCGCTTTCATTGAATGCAAAGCTTATTTTGTCAACAGTGTTCAGCGAGATGAAATTTGCCCTCAGTGCTCTGCCCGAGACCTTCATCAACCTCCTCCAGAGCTTTGTATCCTTACGCCGCATCGAGAAGTACCTCGGCGGTGCCGAAGTCAACCGCGTCGCGCCCCTCTCCGAGCAGTCCAAGACCGTCGCATTCCAATCCTGCACCGTCACCTGGCCTCAAGACCGCTCCATCGGCTCCGTCAATGCCAGTCGGGCCTCTTCCGTTGCGCCGACGCCTAAACACAAGTTCCTGCTCGTCGATCTCACATTGAACTTCCCACAGAACGAGCTGTCGCTTATATGTGGCAAGCTTGGGTCGGGAAAGACGTTGCTCCTGTTGGCGCTGCTTGGCGAGGCTGACGTCCTCGCTGGTCAGGTGCTCTGCCCAAGGTCGCCGCCAGACTCGCTGGCTTCGTTCTACGGAAAGAAAGTGAGGAAGGAGGAGTGGATAGTTGATGGCGTTTGCGCATTTGTGCCGCAGGCTGCTTGGTTGAGAAATGCCTCGATCAAGGGTGTGTCTTCCTTTGTTTCCTCTACACGCCCGATGAGACGTTTAATCTCCCTCCTAGACAACATTTTGTTCAATCTGCCATACGACGAGGAGCGCTATCAGAAGACCCTTGAGGTCTGTGCTCTGACTAGCGATCTGGATATCCTCGAAGATGGCGACGAATCAGAGATCGGAGAACGTGGTGTCAATCTTTCTGGTGGGCAAAAAGCCCGAGTTTCGTTGGCTCGTGCTGTCTACTCGAGAGCATCCATCCTCTTCCTCGATGACGTCCTTTCTGCTGGTTAGTACGAGCCTCCTCGCCCACTCGTCGTCACTGACCCGTCCCTTTTAGTCGATGCCCATACTGCTCATCACCTCTACCATGAGTGCCTCAAAGGCGAGCTCATGGAAGGTCGCACCGTTATCCTCGTCTCGCATCACGTACAGCTCTGCGCACCTGGAGCTAGCTATATCGTCGCCCTTGACAACGGTCGAGTCCAGTTCGAGGGTCCAAAAGACGAATTCTACTCTTCCGGCGCTATTAAGGCCCTCGTGCAATCAACGAGTACTGCCGCTCAGGAGGATGACAAAGAGGAGAAGGAGGCTCTCGAGGAGGCGGAGAAGCGAATCCTTGCCACTGAGGCAGAGTCGGGCTCTGAGGCGAGTTCGACTGTCGCCACCTCGACACCTGCCTCGGTCAAATTGGACAGGAAGCCAGCACGGAAACTGGTCGAGGAAGAAAAGAGAGCTGTTGGGCGGATCAGCCGCGATATTTGGGAGACCTATGTCTGGGCATGTGGGAATGGATGGTACTGGATGATCTTCATCTTCATCCTCATTGTCGCTTCTGCGAGCCCTGTCATAGAGAACGGCTGGCTAAGGTGACATCGGTCGAGTTCTGTTGATTTTTGTGCCGTTCTGACAATCTTTGTCAGGCACTGGTCCAATTCTGCTCTCAACGGCGGAGGAGACAGTCCAGGCTTCTATATCTCGGTATACGCGATCATCACCACTCTTGGCCTTGTCATTGGCACCGTACGGTGGTTCATCCTCTATAATGGCTCCATCCACGCTTCGGATGTCTTGTACAAGCGACTCTTGGAGGGAGTTCTGTTCGCCGACATCAGATTCCACGACACTGTTTCGCGCGGCCGCCTCCTCAACCGTTTCGGAAAGGACTTTGAAGGTTCGTCATCCGAAATTTCTGCGTGACTCTCCGACCTGATAGGGGTTTTCGGGGCTGTAGGCATCGATAGCAGTTTATCAGACAACTTCGGTCGAAGTATCATGTATGGGTTGTCGGCATTCACAACTATCGCTACGGTTAGTGTTGTGGGCGGTCTTCCTTTCATGATCGCCGCCGGCATTTTAGGGGTCCTGTATTGGAATGGCGAGTAGCTCTTACTTCACTGGCTTTGCTGTTGATCGTTTACGTCTTCCGTCTGCAGTCGCTAGAGTGAGATCGAAGTCAGAGAGGGAGAAGCACTTGGCTGATATGATTGATGTAGATATACGGACAGACGTCTCGGGATATGAGGCGGCTCGGTATGGTCTTCTTTATTATCAGGCGTGCAGTTTGATAGAGATGTCGTTTAGACTCGGTTACGAGATCGCCTCTATACTCGATTTATGGCGAGACGATTGCAGGGGTTACAATTATTCGTGCCTTTGGAGCTTCGTCGAAGTTCTTGAGAGATATGCTTCGATGTGTGGATACGGTCAGTCGTCACAATTCCTTGCTGATGGCAATGTATTTCTGATGTTATCACGCCTTTCAGAACTCAAACCCTTATTACTGGATGTGGGGCGTCAATCGCTGGCTTTCCGTTCGCTTTAACCTGCTCTCCGCTGGAATCGTCGGCGCCACCGGTGTCGCCTGCCTCGTTACGCCGAGTATTAGTGCTTCAACGGCCGGTTTCGCGCTCGCCTTTGCTTCCACCATAACAGGAGACCTTCTCTTCATGGTTCGCCGTTTCGTTGGCTTAGAGCAATCCATGGTGCGGGAATATTCTTCCCCAGTGGCGTCGGTACATTTAACTTTCCTGATGTAGGTTGCTCTGGAACGAGTGAAGGAGTATACGGAACTAAAACGAGAGCCTCCTGAGTTCATTGAACCTCGTCCAGCGGCCAATTGGCGTCTCAAGGAGACATTAAATGCGAGGATTTAGTTATCCGCTATGCTGTAAGTTGGATTGTGATTCCTGTAGTTACGGAGACTCACAACCCGCAGCCTGCATTGCCAGACGTCCTCCATCATCTCAACTTTGAAATAAAACCCGGTGAAAAGGTCAGACATTCACTAAGCAATGAAGCAAAGTTACCTGACAGGAGTAACACATCAAGGTTGGCATTCTCGGACGAACAGGGTCAGGAAAGAGCACCTTGGCACTTTCTTTCTTCCGATTCGTCGAAGCAACTGGGGGCAGGATCCTCATCGACGACATCGACATTGCCAAAATCGGTCTGACCGACCTGCGCGGCCGGTTAACGATTATTCCCCGTACGTTTCGATTCTAATTGGTTCTTCCTGGGACAAGTCTTATGTGTGTCCACAGAGGATCCTACAATCTTGAGCGGTACTCTTCGATCGACGTTAGATGTCTTCAATGAGTATCAAGACGTCGAAATTGTGGGTCCTAAAAAATTTGTTTCTCGGGTTTTACCTTACACCACTTCAGTATGAAGCACTGCGTCGCGTCCATCTCATCCCATCGGAAGATACTCCCGAGGAGGCAGCCGACACAGTCAATGCAAATGTCTTCCGCAACCTTGACTCGGTTGTTTCTGAGGGTGGAGAGAACTTCTCGACAGGGTAGGACTCTCGTTGTCAAGAATATCTGTTTTTTGACGCCGGTTTATTTGCGTAGAGAGAAGCAACTCTTGTGCATGGCGAGAGCTATCCTCAAACGCACAAAAGTTCTCGTGATGGACGAGGTGCGTGACCCTCTAGTGCCTTATATAGCGACCGAGCTGACGACTAACCCTTTATTTTCTCTAGGCAACAGCGAGGTATGTCTCCAACATGCCAATCCGGGCGATCCGCATGTGGAATGTATTTATTTCAGCGTCGATTATGCAACCGACGAGTTGATTAGCAAGACAATCCGACAGTGCGTATTTCTGCGAGCAGAGGCTAGAAGTACCGCTGAGGTTTTTTTCTTTCTTTTCGGACAGCGAATTCGCTTCAAGCACGATATTGACGATCGCCCATCGACTACGCACTGTGATAGACTACGACAAGGTGAGTGCAGCGTCGACCTGAGCGTCGTGGCGGTACTAAGTTGTCTTGCAGGTGATGCTTCTCGAGCAAGGCCGGATAGTCGAATTTGACCGGTACGAGCCCTTCCGTGTGTAGCCAAGAGAGAACTGACGACTGAGATATTTTAAGGCCCTCCGTCTTGCTAAACAACTCGGCGTCAAAATTCTACGCCCTATGTAAAGCCACCGGGAAAGAAGAGTTTGCGACCTTGAAGAAAATGGCAGGAGTGTAATTCCAAGTATTTCCTACCCTCCACACCTGCCCCATCTTTCAATTACATAGCTGTCATGACTAGAGTTCATTTTGCTTCCGTTTTGCCTTTTCACGTTTTATCATCCTGAAGTTCACACGCCCTGTCCATAGCCTCCGGCCTATCAACCATGAGAACACGTTGTTCTGAGCCCTCATGAGGATAACGCATCCCATCTTCCTGAAATCCTAAAAAATTCTGGCAGTGCTTTTGCCCCAAGGTCTTCATGGCATACCTAACGTTCAACTCTTTTCTGGTTCTGCCCTCCTAAAATTACGTCTTCCAGTAGACCATGCTCACATTAAAAAACCCGGTTGGCAACACCCTTCGGTCAGTGGACTCGATGCTTGGAGAAGTGGTTACCGTAGGGTAACTATGATGCCCACAATTCCTCCGAGCGGGGTACGTCCAGTGGCTTGGGCCCCGGTTCGACCGAGGAACGCAGAATAAGAGCCGTCCCAAGAACATGGGGCCTCTTGAGAACGAGTATAAATTCCTAGGCTGTTCTCTCATGGTGGCCTTCCTCAAATCTAGACGATTTTCATACATGTACGTCGCATTTGCCTCGTTATCCGAATGATGACGCTCATATTGGATCTTGACCCAGGCGGTAGACTTTATATCACGTTGAATTTTAATCTGCCATGGCTCCTCGATGGACTTCAGATGGTGAGTTGCTGGCAGTGGAGAAAGCTTTTCGTTTTCTAACTCCGGGAGACGATGTATAGGTGCATATCTCGCAGATACGAACTCCACAGACGATGCAACGACGTCACATTCATTTGCCTCGACGTCGACTCTCCCCCGTCGCCATACCCCTAGGATGGTGAAACGCAGCTTAACGAAACGCCAGTTCAATAATCGCCCCAACTCCAATAACACCAACTCGACGACGACGACGATGATGATGACAGGAGCAGGGATAGGGATGGGGACAGGCAAAGGAATTCGTTCGGGTGCTCGCAGTGCAACATACGGGACAACGACCCTCGCGTGCGGTATGTAGGGAATTGGATCCTCAACGGGACGCAAAGATCGACCACACATATCACATCAACAATTGGGTCCACTGTTACGTTACGGTTCAACGGTAGGTACTCCTGCAGAGACGTCTATTCCCTTCATCTCTAATCCCTCCTCGGCCGCTTAGGAACCGGAATTATTGTATTTGGCACCGTCCCCGCAAGTAATGAGACCGTCCTTCCTCCGTCTGCCGTATATCTCCTTGACGCCGACCCACCCTTCGCAACCTCGGCACCTTTCGCTCCCGCGAGTGTACCGAACCAGCCTATGTTTGCCTCCGGCCAGCTAGCAGCGGGTAGGGAGCACTCCCTCGTGATCAACGTCACCAGCGCCGAAACTCCCTATATCCTGCAACGATTCTTCGTTTTTCCGAGACCACCTGCGCAGAAGGACACGATCGGGCAGCTACCGAGTGGTTCCTCACGAGGTCAGAATCCGGCAGCGACAGCGACCTCCCCGCCGACGCCATCGGCGACATCCCAAACGCTCAACAGCAATAGTCCTGACCCAGGTGCCCAACAGGCTGTCCGGGCTTTGGCTGCAGTTCTTGGGACTCTCGCTTTCTTGATTATCGCTTGCATCATTATCTTCCTCTTTCTTCGATTTTCGACGGCGCAGGCAGTTGGAGGCACAACTTGCGGCGGACGAGAAATGACGTACGGATCGCAAGTTGGCTCGAGAAGATCTAGACGGCCAGGTAGGTCGCTTCACTTTTCGCCGAGATGATTGAGACTGACCGTTCTTTCGCCGCTGTAGAAACCGTCTACACCACATTCACCTCTACGGAATCGATATTACGGAACGACAGTGTGTGGTCTCCATCTCATCGTTCCACTCGCAGCCACTTCTCGCGAGGCGACGGCTACCGCAGCGAAGGTAGAAATACGATAGACTTTACCCCTCCTCCATTACCTCCGAAACCTGGACGTGTCTCTTCTCCGAACACTGTGGGATCAGGAACAACCTGATTTCTTCCTTCCGCTCCTTCATTTCTTGCTCTCCTCTCCTTTGCATTAGTCTACATACCATCTCTTCGCATTTCGAGCTTTGAACACCGTTGTATCGTCTACCACTCATTACCCTCCTTGTATCTATCACAATCTGGACTCTGGACGGACTCGTTCTATACACGCAGACTCTTTAACCAGCATTTACGACCAAATTACCTATGTACACCTCGGTGCTGTCCACTGTTGCTCGTACCCTGTCTAATATTTCCCAACTCGCAGAAGCGGCAGTCGCATAGGAAACGACGCGAAATGTATTTTTGTCTAATGTATCTATCTACCCATGTACATCGTCGACTGTTATTAAGATGGATGGCGGCATAAGTCTATCGTACAGGTCTACAACTTTATATTCTTTAAGAATTCGAATTTATATAGGAAAGCGAGCGAGAATAAAGCAAAGGAAGAGGAGATATTAGAGCATAGATCAAAGGCGAGCAATGGGGGATAAAGACAACGATGACGATGACGTAGGAGGATAGATAGGCCAGGGATCATGTATTCATGGCTTCCACATCTTCTGGTTGATGAACGAGAGCAGCTCATCATCGCTCTTGTTGCGGAGATCAGGCGAGCGGTCAACGCCCTGAAGACGATAAGGTCAGCATCAAAATCTGAGACGATGGTGGCACTAAATACGAACAGATTTCTGGGCAGCACGAACAACCTCCTTGGCGATGAACGCGCTGATTTCGCGAACTGAAACAAGAAAACATGTCAGGACCACGGCGCAACAGATGAACAGTCAAACAACATACTCCTGTTGACCTGGGGGTAAAGCAGGCCCAACGCACGCTCTTCATCCGTCAACGAGTTCGCCAGGCCGAGGGACGATGCCTCGACCATCGTGTCGGTCACTTGAGACACGCGGGCGAGGATGGCAGCCAGGCCCAACCCAGGGAAGATGTACATGTTGTTCCCTTGGCCGGGGTAGAGCGTCTTGCCCTGGTACTCCTGCTCAGGGAACGGAGAGCCGGACGCAAAGAGGACCTGGCCGCGCGTGTGCTCGACGGCGTCGGCGAAAGAGCACTCAGAGAGCTTGACAGGGTTGGAGAGCGGGAAGATGATGGGGCGGGGGTTGATCAGAGCCATAGCCTCGAGAACGTCGCTGGTAAAGGCATTCTAAGAGGAATTTTACGTTACGTTAGGAAGATAAGCAGGCACTTGGATAGCAAAGAAAGACGTACGGTGATGGTGGAGAGACCGAGGAGAGCAGTTGGCCTGACATAGTCAATGATATCCAGCAGGTTGGTCATGGGCGGGCCCTGATAGTCATTGCGGGAGAAGTCTGTTCGTCCAACGAAACTTAATAAACACGTTCTGGGGTCTATGAGCACGACAGAGCACGTACATTTCTTGTGTTCAGGCAAGCGGCCACGAGCATCATACACCAGACCCTGCGAGTCAACGAGCCAGATCGAGCGGCGGGCCTCTTCCTTGGTCAGGCCCTGCAAGGTGAAGAAGCTCATCAGCTGCGAGGCAACACCGACGCCTGCGGAGCCTGCACCAAAGAAGAGGATTCGGTGTGTTGAGAGCGGCTTGCCCGACGCGGCGGAGGCGAGCTTGGCGGCGTTCAGGAAGCCACTGAGAACGACGGCGCCGGTGCCCTGGATATCGTCATTGAACACGGGGTACTGCTTGCGGTACCGTTCGAGGTACTTGAACGCATTGTCGGTCGAAAAGTCCTACACACGAACGAAAAGAAAAAGGTATCGGAATGATTAGTAAGATGAAGAGGATAGGACGATAAAGAAAGACCCAGGTCGAACCCAGGTAAAAATAATGGCGCAGGTCTGGTCTCACCTCGAATTGGATCATGAGCTTGGGGAAGGTGGCGGTCATTTCTTGCATGAACTCGTCCATGAAGGCCTCCATCTCGGGGTCGGAGACGCGCTTTTGGCGGAGGCCAAGGTAGAGGGGGTCAGTCGAGGTACCTCTGGGTGTTCGTGCCCAGGTCAAGGCAGATAGGAATGGTAGACTCCGGTCGGATGCTTCGGTCGTGGTTAGTTCCGTTCGTGACGAGCACATCGCGACGTACCCAGCCCCAGCAACGTAGAGCGAAAGCTTTCCGATAGAAATGCCCATCCCATTCACACCAAGGTCTCCCAAACCGAGAATACGCGAGCCTGGTCCGACGTCAGCGGTGGCGTCATGGAGGAGGCTATTCTAGAACTTACCGTCAGTGACGACGCTGATACGCGCCTCGTCGATTTTTGGCCAGTTCTGCAAGACTAGAGGGTCTCGTCAGACGATGCACGATGTGTCAAGCAGCTCGAGAACGCACCATCCCTAATTTTCCCCTTGTCCTTGATAGAAACATACTGCACCACGTGTCAGTCTGGAGGGAAAGGATGATGACTAGCAAGAGATACAGACGAGACCCTCGGGGCGTCTGAAGATGTGGGAGAAGTTCACACAGGCGTCACCAACGGTGGGCGTGTAGATGAGGGGAGTAATCTCGGCCATGTGCTCGAGACAGAGCTTGTAGAACATGGCAGGGTCCTCATTCTTGAGGTAGGAGAGGTAGATGTATTTTTCGATGCCCTTGTCCTTGGAACGGAGTTGGAGGAGACAGCGCTCAGTGTGCACGTCGCGGTCGAATGCTGCAGGCACAAGGCCGCGCTTGGGGGCTGCTGGGGCTAGAAAACGCGTCACTTGCGCTGGCAACACTGAAGCTAGTAAACAAACTTACGCTGGGGAGCAACCCTGAGCTTTTGGACACCATTGGACCAGTAGGGAGTGAGGACGATGGTCATGGTGAATAAGAGGCGTTAATGTCGTAAGGTTAAGTCTAGGGTGTGTATAAGGGCAGAGTTTTGGGGATCAAGGAGAGCCGTACTTTCGAGCAGTTGCTGGCATGAGTTTTATATTTGGACCCCTTGCCTCGCCGCCGGCCTCTGTCGGTGTTCCGTCTACAAATGGTCGGATTCAACCGCATGTTGCCTTAGTCCCTGAGCCGGCATCCTTGTTTCATGTGCGATTTGGTATGTGCTGCATCACTTTCTGTCGTCTTTGACGGCCGATATCTTCGCCCAGTGATCTATGCAGCTCCCAGGCTGGACGAGGGGGTGGGTGAGACCTTGCGAGAACGCCGATAACGCAGAACCATCGAGAAAGACATGGAGGTAAGGAGCTGAAGGCCATCGCCGGGGGGTCCGTGGGGTCTGGAATATCGGCGCCAAGGCGCTCTGTGGCTACTCTTCGACAAAAATTCGACGAATCATAGGATGGCGAAACGCGCTCCTGCTGATTGGCGTGGCCTGATTGGGGCTTTTGTTACCATGGGTAGGGATTCCAGCAAAATCTGCGGAATTTGGGTGGATTCGTAACATTTGTCTGCGATCTTCTGTCGGGATGTGCGCTGAAAATTTCCTGATGGTCGCTGCCGGCGCAGCGGCGCAGATTGTTCGCCTCCTTTTCTCGTCGTTACTAGCGTCCGTCTCAATCGTTTCTCCGCCCAAGATTAACAGCGTCAAGGGGCTCGAACGCTGCTTGAAATTAATCATTTACCTCGACCTTCACTTACCTTTGAAGACCTCGAGATCTCTCTTGACCCATGCGAAACCCTGCACAAACTTACCCTGGATTTGTATTCCCCTCTCGTCAACGAGGCACCAGAGCTCGCATCATAACTCTGGGGCACTGGGGTAAACGGGGCCCCCGCAGCATCGCGTCGACCTCACCTCCTTCCAACTAGCATGTACCTGAGTCTGGCGACCTAATATTTTCACCTATGCATCTTCACAACCCATCAATCGCACCAGACGCGTCTGCTTCTTTAGAAATACTCTTGAACTCGTACCATCACCGGCGTACCAGGTGTCGACCTCAGGTGGTGATCTCCAGGACACGCTTTTCCGCATTTGTTTGCTCGTGGGCAGCTCAGCTGGAGAAAGAGACGAAGAAAAAGTCGCCTATGACCCCACTTCCCCTATTTCCGTGGGCGTCGCGTCTATTCTAAGCACCTGTGGGGGCTAGCCGTCCGAAGAAAACATCACATGCTGCACCCAGATCGGCAGGACGTGCCCACCACCGACTATCTGTTCCCTCGTTCCACCTCCTGCTCGACGTCGGATCTTTCCGTTGGCGCTCGATTTGAAGACGAGGGAAAAGCCTTGCAGTTCAAGTACGACGCACAAGGAGCTTTCCGTGGCAGACCGCCTCGAGGACGAGCCTTCAGAGGTCTCGTTCGTTCCGACCCACACTGTCGCAATACTCTCCTTATATCACACGATCGCTTCGGCAAAGCACAGCACGTCCCGTGTCAATAACATTGGAAAGCCGTGGATTTTCAGCCTGCGAGACAGTGCTTCTTGATTAACTGCCTCCCAAAGTCGACACGACCTGTCGACTTCCAAGTTTCCGGCGACTATTTGATGCCGGACAACAGGATTTCCCTCCCACCTCTAGCGCATTCCCATGTTCATGTCCTTGTCCTTCTTCACAGCGTCCTGTTTCGGAAGGCCCCACAACCATAATGTCTCTCGACGTCGAAGAACGAGGCTGCACAGGACGCCTTCTAGTGGCCTCTTCTGCCAAGGGATCACCTAGACACTGGCCTCGACGTTATCTGATAACTCATGATTTCGAACGGCAGTCCTATTCCTTCCTTCGGCCCGTACAAGCCTCCAGCCTTCAGCCACCAGGTCCCCCACTCGGTTTTCTCCAGATCTCGAGGGAACTCGCCGACCATCTTAATACTGCCTTTACCCGTTCGTCCGTCTGTCACCGGAGATTGCCATGGATCATGCACTTGTTCCCTTGTGGCCCCATATCCTGTTATTGACGGCACTGGGAGCGCGATAAGCAGAGTTCGAAGGGGGAGCATTACGCGACGGCGAATGTCGGAGGTATGGGCTCCCTACACCGGGAACATGGCCTGTCCACGAAGACCGCTGCTCAATGCTCTTCCAGGGCATCTCTTCTCATGCGCGCCACAAGCCTAAAATGGTGTTACTATTTCGGATATCAGACCTCCCTTAAAGTCTAACGTGACCGCGTACTGCGCAGCCTGGCAGTGGAACGACAAATCTGCCACGAATGCCATCCTTCTGCTTGCCCGCCCTCCCCGAAAGCTGTGGATCATTGGCCGGTGCGGCGCGGGCCGGGAGTCCGGCAGCCGTTGTGTCTAGTTCCTTCTCGAGCCATCACCTGCAGAAAATCGACACCATCGCCCAGGAAGGGATCGAATAATCACCCCGATTTCTATGGGCTTCCGTCCGTATTTGCGACCCTCTTCCACCGGCTCTCGGAAAGCTTCGCGGGCTACCGTCGAACCGAAAATACTTTTCAACTGACTGAGACGGTCAGGAGGAGGTGCTCAAAACCCGCTCGCCTCTCGCCTTTCCGGCAAAATCTCATCTCGGAACATTTGGCTGGGGTACACCCTAGTTCTCTCCCTACTTGTTCCATGTCTCGGGTCAACCAGGTAGGTATCTTTGTCCGGGGCCGTTGAGATAGAAGCCCAGGGGTCTTCAATGGCGGAATGTTGGTCTGTTGAATATACTATGGGGTGCCGCCTAATATTGCAAGCGCCAATCCACTCGGCCCTCCTTCTTTCCACGTTATCGGACCGGTTGTTCCTCAACAAAATTGAAGGCGCATCCGAAAGGGATCTGGGGTGTCTAGCATTCCACAGGCACTCTAACTGTATCGTGAAACAGATTCCTTGAATCTAATTCAATAATGCATACGGGGCTCGCTTCATGGTAAGCATCACAAATTCCCTTTGCAGAGGACGGCGTTCTGATGATTGTTTTCTGAGGACGACAAACAGACCGTCCGGCAAATCCCAGAGCCACTTCTCCTTCGTGTCCTCATATGCTCCGCAACTGGTTCGTTTTCGCAGTCGGGATCACCTGTTCCTCGACTGCGAGGACGCTAGAGAGCGCAATCCCCACCCCTCTCTTCCAGCCGATTTTTCCCTTGGCAAGCTATTCTCTTACCCACAAAGTCCCATTATAACACAACGTTCGGGCACCCAAAGTCACACGGCAGCGCGAACGAAGACTAACCTGCGCCAAACCGCAGAATTGCGGGAGCTATCTTTACCATCCCCATTCTCATGTCTCAGTGCCTTTCCTTCCGTTCTTGACCAGATCGGAATAACACAATCTCTCAAGTGGCACGCATCCACTGCAGCGGGCGCTATAGTCGCCTTCCGTTCTTAGAGGACGACATAGATCTGGTTCGTGGAGTAGGCAGCCACCAGCCCCACGAACAGCCTTTCTGTGAGTGTCATACGATCTTTCGGCCACGCCAAAAGCATCTCGGACATATTCCGACAGCGTAACGCGTCCCCGTTCGAATCTTTGGTCTCCTACAGGCCTGCTCTGCTTCTGTGTCAAACAAGAGTCAGGGAAGGACGCGGCGGCGCATATGTTTGGTAGGGTATGCTTTTAGGGACTCATGTGCCACTGGGACATGTTCTGGGTTCAGTTGGAAGGAGGGTGCGCACACAAGAAACTTTTCTCGCGGGACGCACCCAAGTGGCACAACTCGGAGGTTCGTGCCGAAGTTCCGACCTTTCTGGATTTTGATGTGCTTCGAAATGAACGGACTTGATGAACTCGATGAATGCGAGTCATAGTCAACGACTTGGCTACGTAGATGAGCTCGATGGTGTACTCTATAGTTCGGAGGGGTGAACTCCTTTGCCTTTGCCCGCTTTAATTTCCGAAGTTCGAGAATCTCCTCATAGATGGTCGTCGAGCCTGTTCACGGACTTCGAGATTAAACGTGTAAGACGCTCAGAAACCCATTGCAGACTTGTCATAGTCGGCTGCCGCGTACAGCACCGAGGACTGTCGCCTTGAAGGGGAAGTGCAAGCTCGGCCGCCTTGTATTCTCTCCCATATTTTTTTTGTGGGCGATCATCAGCAGTTTTAGGGTTTGGGTTGTCACATCGTGTTTCTGTGAGCAATTTGGCCGTAAATAAGGAGGGCGTCCACACGATAAATCCTCACGGGAGATGCTAGCACACTGAGAGATTCCCGGTAAGATTTACAGAGGGCCTTCGCCTGGGTATGAGAACTTTTGTTTTTAACCAGTGAGAAACCTCTCAGGTGCACGGATGATTTCGGGAATCCTCTCGACTACTATCGACGTGTAGAAGGAGTGTTTAGGAAGCTGAGCAAATACTCCCTTCACAGACAGTGTAAGTGAACGGCACAAACGTCAAATGCCGTAGCCTCCATTAATTTTCTCCTCCGCCACGGATCCCTCCCCCGGTCGTTCTATGAGAAGAAGGACGGGGACTTCCAAAATTACGATATAGCTAGCGGTCAAGTGTACAAGGGTTAGACGTCTGAGAATGGTACTCACACCTGGGTCAGGTTTCGAATCAGGGATGTCCTCGAAGGCCGCCAAGTAGGTACAAGCTTAGTTGTACCTCACCCTTGTTTATCTCCGCTCTTAAAGCTATCTTTTCTCATTCTAATAGACTTCCTCACCGCGCTGAAAGCAGGCGATGTCACCCAAGCGAAGTCCAGAACCAGGACTTCCACGCTTCCCTAGGGCCGGACGGTTTCGCACCAGCTTGCACAACTCGTTCTTTGCCCAAAAGTGGAGACTTCAATGACGAATCGCTCAAATTTAGATATTCTCCGCCGCCGACGTGTCCCTACACCCACCATGATTCATGGACGATGCGCAGGATCCACCACCCTCTCGCCCGTGGCTTCTCTCTTGGCGCAGCCACGCACGTCGGGCCAGGGAATTTCACCTGACCACCGTGGGTCCAACTCTCGTACAACGTGATGTTTCTGCGCCATTAAAATCTCTATTTAGCTCAGTCTAACAAGCTTCAAATTTCATCATAGCCTTGTGCTCAAAGTTGACGTTCTAAAAATAACCCGCTGTTCCGGTCCAGCCATTCCTGGACCCTCACTACCAACAGTCATGTAGTCGGCCCTGACTGGGGGAAACAGAATCGACTAAAAATTTATGGAGACTCGGAAGGCCGCCCTATTTCCATGCTGGGACACTGTAGGCGCCCAGGATGGTGGGCGCGCGTGGCACCGCATTGTCGGGTATTCCATATACGCGGCTTGATAAATGGGGAAAATACCCATAAAAGCGCATGGCGTTTAACCTCGGAACGATGTTCCGGAGTAGCCTTCGTGCCATTTCTTATCCTTTGCTGTAATTTCGACGCGGCACGCTGTGGTATTCAGCACATGATCATGCGAAAATCAGAGAAACGCGAACACGTCATGGAACACCTGTGGTTCGTCGTTTGCTCATTTCAATGCACGCCAACTTGCATGGCACTTGTATCGCATCCGCAATGTATCTGGTTGACACATGCGTGTTTTCGGAACGGTCTCCATTTCTTTCCCACTTACCTGGTAAATGTCAAGATACCCATAATTCATCAGTCACTCAAGTAGAGCACATACGTGGTGGATGTCGCGTTCTAGCGCAAATTTTGCAGAGAGAATTCCGTGGACAGAAGCTGATATCAACTCCACGGGGTCAGCATGGATTCTGACAAGTGGTATGGAAATATTCGCAAAATCATACCCATTGATCCACTCCTGAGTTCTAACGCCCCAAGAGGGGTTTGCTGGACCGTTATTTATCCATCCCTACTTCCACAAGCAGCCCCAATCAACTAGAAATGGTAGGATCCCAGTTCGTCCATGGGCTCAAGCTGGTTCGTTATTAGAACAAGTGTGCCATTTACCAGACTAAACCAGTGCAGATCTGGATCATAAACAATGGCCAAGTGAACAAGCTTTAGGTACAGGGCTGAAGATGGTACTCGAGATGCTACACCTGCAGGCTGCATAACCCCCTTAGTCGAGTAAATTCCAACGAGCAGGCGTACAAGGAAGTTCGGAACGGTCTTCCGAGCGGCTAGGGTTATCTTATCAGGTCTACAACCCCGTTCAAGCCAGGCTAAGCAAAGACGAGTCTTCATTCATCGACGTCTCATGATAACTTTATGCCGCCGCGCGATTACGAAGCGAACTTGCACTGCGAGGCCGGAACCCTAGCTACCGAGTACTTCCATACTGTTAGTCATTGAGCCGTTAGCTTCTCGTCTCTGCCAATTGCTCGTGCCCAACGGCGAGATCAGAAGGGTATCATGTCCATCCGATATGTGCCCTAGGTTCAGTGTGGCACTTGATGTCGATACAGATATCGTGGATTGGCGATTGTGGTAGGTAAGAAGTATGTAATATGGTCAAATACTGGGGCTATGGATTACTGAAGTAGATCGGACAAGAAGTCTAGGGCCCTCAGGTGCATTGCGGTGCGACGCTCAGGAAGTGAGATGAAACGGTCCTCAGGTTCTGGAAAGGTGTAGTGAACGAGCTGGGTGATCACCGTGTCCTCAATTAATGGCATCCGCCGCGGACCGTCGCAGTCCTGCTCGTGTGCAGATCGCGTTGTTAATTGGCTATTCCTCATCAGTTCAATTATTTCAATTCATTCTTTACTGAGCTGAATCCTCTCACCCCTCAGCTTCTCCAACGTCCGACCCAGGGCGGAGATGAATAAACAGGGTCCTTCCATAGTCATTCGCCTCTGTTTTTGGCAAGCAAAGTACGTACTGAGCTGGCTCTCGGAGTTGGGCTGGATACCCCAGCCTCGACCCATGATCACGAGCAGGAGAGCCAGGGGGATGGTCTCTCAATCAAAGGAGCTATCTGATAACTTGGTCGGGATCCGTGCTGTCCATTTTACTTCTGGCTTCTGTCATGAGGCTCACGGATCGCATGCCTGCCAAGCTCAGGTGGCTAGACGTCCTCGACAACGCCTTCCAGACGCCTTCGCTTGTATCCATAGCGCTACTAGATTCATTAACTAAGGGTGACACCGTAGACGTCTACGAACCAGCTAAACGGTGAAATCTGAACGGAAGAACGTCCCGGACTCCGAGTCAGATGACTTCCCAATACGCACCCCCCAAAAGGAAGGTAGAGTTCGACTCTGGCGACCCAAGTCGCCCACATTCTGCACACCACGGAACGCGAGTCGCCGCTGATGAAAGATGGGCAAATAACGGTGAACTGGGCTTGAAATACACTTCTTGGCGAACCAACAGAACAGTAACGCCCGCGGGATGGTGCGCTTTAGCCCCCTGGAGATCTCGTGTAACATTAGATTCCGCCAACTGTGCACTGGGATGGCACCCACTGAGTCCAAATTGTATCCTCTTGGTTCAAATCTTTTGATAGATACAACGCCACGGACGCTCCAAGCGACCCACCCAACTTCCGAGATACGACGCAGTTCGCTTGCAAGTGGGCGGGGTTCGACACGTTAACAACTTTCTGGGCGGCGCTAGCAGTATCTTATTTTAAATCATTTTCTCATCTAACGGTCGGCCGCAGCTACTTGCGACGCAGATTGGTAACTACTCCATCCTCACCCACAACCGGCACTAAATGGCATATATGACAACCCGTCAGCGCTCCTGCCTACGTACCTCCGCATTGCTCCCGATGACGGCGCCTACTTACAATCACGAGCTGGCCACGCGGGAATCAGCACAAGCGCCATTGTTTATCGACGTTCGCGGTAGTGATGGCGCTCGGAAGCGCGCCCGAGGGCTCTTAAGTACTCTATGAATTACGGACTGATTGATATACTGTACATAACACATAATTATCGGTGTTCTATTTGACACTGGCATTCAATATTCAATGTCGACTTGTCAGCGGCGTCGGCGTCCGCACGGTCTAGGTGGGCCCAGGTTGCGCTTCCGCATAAAGGGCTATCCTGAACGGTGAACGAGATGTATTCATCTTATACAACAAGTCCCGTCATTTCCTCACTTTCTCCGCAGACTAGGAAACCGACAGGTGAGGTGCGTACGGAGTTGCCAAAGAAGTGCGATTTAATCAAGTCAAAGCCCCCAATATATCAACACTGAGGGAGATCAGCGGTCATATGCTGTAATCCTTCCTTCCAAGAGCGTGCGCATGGACCGATCGAGCTGAGATCAGTGTGGCGCACTTGACATGCTTGTCTTACCTCCGTGACCTACCTTGTCACTCCTCCTTGATCTCAGCAATCACTAATAGTGAAGCCTTTAACCGAGCCTCCCATGCGAACCAAGAAAGAGGAATAGTGATGTACAAGGGCATATTTCCAATCACGTTCGTCATGCATGTCTTCTTATTCGTGTTTCCCAGAGGGCCCTTCACATTCCCATGGACCGACCTCTTCCTTCCTTCAGACTCCCTGAGCGTCCTCAAGTTCCTTCCTTCCCCCGTTCCCTCCCGTAATTCAATCCGCCTTCCTTCTCCCTTCTTCTTGTGCAGAGCCAATGAACGCCACCACGCGCAGGGATCACAACAGGCACACCGTCCACGTCTGGGCCCACCCAATCCGAACGCTAATCCCTGTGTGACGCCCACCCACACCGCCCATTCACTACCGCCGCCGCCTTCCGTGTCTTCCCGCACCGCCGATCAACGTCCCATCCAGCCCTAGAGGGGATACGACAATGAGTGAACGTCGTTAGTGAGCGTGAGGTAAAATGACGAGAGTAAGGGAAGACGGAACAGAACGGAGTGACGAGAGCCAAATGAAACGACATAAGGTAACATAACGAACGAGACCAACGCTGAACGGGTCGGTGGGAAGTCAGAACACGCACGGGAAAGAAATACAGTACAAGGGAAAGAAAGAAAGAAAAGGAAAAGGTTCCAAAATAGAACAACAAGGGCGGTTGGTTGGTTGGTTGATTTCATGATCGACGGCAACGCAGTCTGATCCCGGTGCCCGCAGCACCCATCATCAACGGATAGCGGATAGCGCTAAGTAGGTGAGCGGAACCAACAGAAGGGCGGAGCGGAAACGGGCGGAAAGGGAAATGCAAACAGAAAGAGAAAGGCGCAGATCA
>JANKHO010000909.1:0-14055 GCA_027627235.1 Agrocybe chaxingu | reverse complement strand
CCATCGTCAGCAACTCGACTACGAACACGAAACACAAAGGAAAACGCACAAAACGAAGTGCCCCATGACACTAACGACCACATTGCCCGCGTTCACCAAGAAGAGCCCGAGGAAGGCGGAGGAGAGCACGATCGTCCAGACGGAGACGAAGAGGGTGTAGCTGACCCGCGCGCGGAGGGTGCCCGAGGAGAAGTTGTGGTGGGAGTTGTATTGCGAGGTGAGCCAGGCGGAGATGGATAGCTGGGGGTTGAGAATCGAGGAGTGGGGTGTGGGTTGGGAGGTGTAGTTTGGGAGGGATGGGTTAGCTGTACGTTGAGGGAGAGAGGATGGGAGGCAACGGACCTCGATGATGGAGAATAGGATGATGGCGCCGAAGAGGACTGGGGAAGGCCGGTGAGACATAGGTCAAGAACGGAAGGCGAAGGAGGTGCTCACTCGGGTGCCCTTTACGAATGACGTTGTCCAGGGTCATGGTGTGTTTTGAGGACTTTCTCTAGTATTTCCCTTCGTTAGTCTTCTTGTGACTGAAAGTTGTCAGTGTCGGTCAGTCGATGCTTGAAGTTGCTGGTAGTGGGCGTCTCAAGGTGAAGAAACTGAGATATCGTGATATCGTGAAGAGTGGTGAGATCGTAGAGGTACAGCTGCAGAAAGTTACGTGAGGTTTATAAATGAGTAAGCGCAGTCGTTTGGGCTGGAAGTGGTCTGACAAAGAGAAGTTATAGAGTAGAACCGCAGTTCGGCGGCTCGAACCATGGTGACGTCAGCGGTGCACAGCCACTCGGCAATTGCCAATCCCGACAAGTCCAATGCACTTTCCGCTCCGCACTCCTTCACTTCACCCCACTTTCTACCATCCATGCGTGCTCGCATCTGCCCCAAATGCCCTTGTAACAATTACAATATTGATATCCCATCGTACGACCCGATCTTCTCCCTCGCCCTCCTCCTGCGCAACTTCAACTGGTCAAAACTTGCAGCTCCGAACTATTCTCCTCCTTTCCCCGACACAGCACGTAGCCTCCAATCAGGTTAAATCGTGAGTCCTCTTCATATAATTAATTCGTCGCGACTCTGCATCGGTATCGCACTCAGTACCTGGACTTATCTTCTCCCTTATTCGACTCCGGTGCTCTCGTCCGTTCGAGAGAAGGATCTCAGCCGTCCCCATTCTCTCGTTATCGTTATCAATGGCATCATCCTGCCTTCATTGACCTCCTACGAGGTGCGAGACGAAAGACGAGGGACTAGGTATGAAGGATCACACAACCTTGCGAAGGGTCCGGCGCGTGTCGGGTGTGTTCGCTCGCTTGTGTTCCCACTCTCCTTCTATAGTCCACTGTCTTTCGAGCTCCTCCCTGCTGGGCGGGTCAGTGGCCAATTGAGAGAAACTGAAGAAGCTCGACTTGCGACTTGGAGCACCTCTTCCACATGGCGAAACCTGTGGTTGCTCCTGGCGAGCCACGGTTGGCTTGGGAAACTGGCTAGTTCGACTCGCTATAGAGTCATAGGCGTCTTGCTCACAACTCTGAGTGCGTCTTTTCTTGCACGACCTCGGTGTCAATGCGAGCTCCTTTCTGTCTGCCATTCTTCCATCCTAATCCTCACCGTTTAGAGGGCCTCAGTGGGTAATCTACCCGCGAACTCAACGCTAATGCGAGAGAATACGAGACGTCTCACTGGCGAGTTATGGACGACCTAACATGATATGTTAAGCGAATGCTCTGTCAAGTATCTCGCCTCATATCAAGTTGACCGTCCTATTCTCCCTTTTTGCGAAATCTGCCTGGGGTGGCAACGGACTTCAAGTCCAAGACGACCGATGTTGGTCATGGCTTTCGTGGACGGTGTTCTGCCTGAGCCGCCGGCCTCGTCTGCCGGCCTAGCGCTGAAGAATGTTCTTTCTCGCATTGTCGTCTTTTGCTCTTCTCTGTTCCCACTCATCTACCCTTCTCACGCCTGCCTGCTTCCCGCTTCCCTCTTCCCCTCACCGTGAGGCCTGACAAGCTGGACTTCGCATCGATACCAGCACCACTCGGGTTCATCGTCCCTGTTTTTGACTCTCGCGCCTTCACACTGGCGATGTCGATGATCGATGATCGTTTGAACGTTGAATACCGCCCACCACCATCCTTCGGTATCCCGATCTTGCGTCCTTCGACTTACCCCATCCTGCATCCTTCAAGTACCCACCGTCTCATTAACGGAGTCGTCATCGGGGCCGATGATTCTGAGCGACTCTTCTTGCACGATCTTCACATATAGCTCAAGCACCCTTCTTTCTGCCATTTCCTTATCCTGGGCACCACCATCCCGTGCACCCCTTCCTCTTTTCAACATATTCTATGTTGCCAGTCCTGAACCTAACATTCCAATACCACGAATCACCTCATGTACCCACGAACTCGACGCTGAAGCGGGAGGATACAAGACGTCTGTCTGGCGGGGAACAATCGCGTGGCACGATATGTTCCACGAATGCTTTTGGTAGCCCGCCTCAATGTGTGCGAATTGTATCCTCCCATTTCTTGCGCAGAGGGCCTAGGTTGGTGACTGACTACGTGTTCGAGATCAGATTCGATGTCTGCGACCCCGTTGTGCCGTGTTCTTTTATTGTTGAACTCTCCTAGGAGTGGCGTTCATAAAATCAACGAGATAGAGGCTTCGTCTCTTCCGGTGAGAGCTTGATGGGAGGTCCTTTACGGTCTTGATCATATTCCAGCCAGTGGTGCGCTTCTTCGTACTGCCTAATCTACACCCTCTCGTGCACTTCCGTCTGGGTTCATTACTCTTCAATGTCAGAACCGCCTCGGTCATGATGTCTGTCGCAAGGTTGCAAAGAGTCAATATGCGGACAAATATCTTGTACGCGGCGGTCTTACTTTCTAGCTTCGTCTCTGAGTTATTGAAATCTTGTTTAATTTCTCCTTTTCCCCTTTTCCTCTCTGATATACGTTAGGATCTTCGCAGTCGTCTTGCGTCATACTGGTGATATGACTAGCGCTGATGGATAAAATATTCATACATGAGGCACTTATCTCCCAAGTCTAACATCAGTTCTCATTCGTCCGTCTCATCTCCGATGTTGTAGGCAGCTTACGTGTGACAACACCCGTGGGCGCTTACATAGATGTAATCTTTTCTTCATCGATCGTCATCTTCCCTACAGGCGACATCGTCGTCTCCTTCACAAGATACTCAAGGCTCAGCCAGAAGCATGTGGATCTGTAGAGTCCGCAAACACAACGCGAACAACGAACCTTGCGCGACAAGATATCGACTATCTCCCGCAGAACTCTTCAGTACCCACACGTGCTCTGCGTGTCTCGAGCTCAAGGTCTTCGAGAACCAGATAGCAGAAACCGAGGCATTTCTCTTACATCTCGAAACACACCTCCACGCCCTCAGGTCCAACTACAATCACCCACACGACCTCTTCACTCACCACCTACCTTCTGAAATCGTGTCTGCCATCTTTGAGTTCTGCGCCGCCAGTGCACCAGACGAGATATCCAGCCGACTTCTGTTGGGTGCCTTTGCAAGAGATGGCGTCGGATCGCTTGGGCAACCCCGAGCATCTGGACGACCGTCCATGTCAACCTTAACAAATTCCAATCTCGAGTCGCACTCCATTGCGAGCTATTATCGACATGGCTGGCGAGATTGGGTCAATTATCTCTCTCAATTCGTGTATCCTGCAATAAGGCCGGCCTAGACCCCGCGATGCATCCTCTAACTTCCCATAATGCGCTCGAAATCCTCAATCAGCACTCATCGAGGGGGCGAGATCTCGACATTTCGATGCCGCTTTCGCTTTTACCCATCCTTTGTGGAAGAGGAAAACTCAGGCCCATCTTGAAGAACCTCACTATCGCACCACCTCCAGGCAGTTACGATGATCCGTCAAGGTATGGTGAGGAAGGCTTTAGACTTTCCAACGCAGATCCACGTCCGGCAACCGTCTCAATTACGCGATTGCCTTTCAACGCGGTCCACATCGACTGGTATAACGTAACTGAGGTATATTTCGACGAGATGGCGACCGTCGATTGCGTTTGCCTCTCCCAACAGGCCACTCAACTCGTGAAATGCTGGATCACCATCAACGACGACGAGAACATCCTACACTTCGACACGCCTTTCGTTCACCCTTCCCTCGCACACTTAACCATAATTATGCGCGATCGGAACCCGCCTGACGCCTTGTTCGATCGCATATCTCTCCCGGCGTTGAAGGGAGCGAATCTTATGGCCACCTGTCAGGATTACGATTCATTTATTTCTCTCATTGAGCGATCTGGAAGCGATTTGACGTCGCTTTCCATCGCGACTGGGTGCCCGCCAGCTGTGAAGGCCTTTCCAAAATGTTGCGGACTACACCCCGTCTCAAAAACCTGGCGCTCACAATACCACATTTGCCCCCTGGTTTCTTCGAGCTGTTTTATCCACCAGAATCTGCTGACAACAACGTGGGTCACCCGATATTCCTCCCTCTACTCAGAACATTCCACTATAGGGCAAGTGACTCGTATTTATCTTGGAAAGCCTTCATTGAAGCTGCAGAGTCAATACTCAGGATACGAAGGCAAAACGGTGCACCTCTACCCTCCTTTGAATTCATCCTTGACCGAGAAGACGAAGATTCCGACTCTGAGTCGTCTCATGCGGCCCAGGAGAAGGTCGAGGTCTACGTGGCCCTTCTGTATGGTTTGATTGATCAAGGTATTGGACTCAAAATAAGCACCGGATCAGGGGCGGGTCGTCGGCGGCGTCGGGGTCGGAGGGGACATACTTCAGCGTGAAAGGAGGCGTTTTGAGGTGGAGAGGCTTGGGGTTGACAGTTGGGATGACGAGTCAGAATAAGACGGATACGTACACGAGGTATCGATTAGAACAACAATGTTCCTTAGGCGGAAGAGGGGAATAAATTATGTTCATGTGAAAGTGCAGGTATACAAGAAACGCGAGCGAGCATCAGAACTATTTTCTTGTTGGAAAGTCGAGGTATTGTTATCTGCTCAATCAACGTTCATCAGCCGCTCCGTAAAGCGATAAATATGAGAGAGAAGCCAAGAACTTACCAGTGATGGAGACCCTCAGGCTCACACAAAGAACCCCAACCCATCCACATCACCCACCGTCTCCTGCTGCGGCTTCCTCACCTCGAGCTCATTCCACCGATCGCCCTCGAATCTCCTCTCCCACCATGACGCTCTCTCGAGCTGCACCACCCGCAAGGCCTTACAATACCGGTTCCACCCGATCAGGTAGTCCTTCAAGTCCGCATGCTCCAAGATCTCATCGCGTTGCTCGCGCGAGCGTGAGATGACCCAACCGCCGAGTGATGGAGAGGAGGGGAAGTAAGCGTCGTCGAGGTCAGGGGAGGTGGAGGTGTGCATGAGCGTGGGGTGGGGTGGATTCATGTTGGAATTGAAGAAACCTCCGCCGCCACCAGCGCTGGCGAGCTGGCGAGAGGTGACGTTGCAGGCACGGTCTTGGAGGAGCTTGATCGTATGTAGACTTTTCAGGTCGAAGAGGATGTTTGATCCAAGCGTCACGAAGAAATCCTACGAACGAAGAAATTGGTAAATGAGTGACACGAAGAAATAGGAACTAACGCACCCCAGGGAAGGTTCCAGAACCGTACTTGACCACCAGCCTTCTAATCTCTGGAAAGAGAGAGCGAATGGCGAACAATACCTCAACGTCCCACTTCCTGACCTGGATCTCCAAGTCCTGGACACACCGCGGTAGCTTTTCGATCCCATCCAATAGCCCTGGCAGGTCCATCGGCTCGTTCATGACCATGTGCGTCAATGTGCCGCTCTCCTCACGTACCATGGAGAACGCGGCTAATCCGAGCGGACCCTTGTACGACCATACACCCCTGAGCGGCATCGCGACCGTTCCCATCTGCTGATCGCTGAGATTGTGGCGCTCGATCGTGAGCTGGATCCTCGGGGCGAGCGGGCAGTTCGCGACGAAAATGACCAGCGAGTCGATAAGGTCACGCGAGAGGAGGGGCATGACGACGTCCAGAGTCTCGAGTTTGGGCAAGAGCCACTTGCGCCTCGCGTACACGGCCGCGACGTTCGGCGTCCAGGTTATCGCCAGCGAGGTCAGATTTCGCGCTGTGACGAGGTACAGTGGATGGTAGGGGCCCGAGTCGTGGTCTGCGAGGTTCGCTCCCCGATGGAGCGAGAGGTGCGTGATAGGGAGGTCCTCGAATGGGAACCTCTCCTGTGCTGCGGTCGATGGTGGTTGGAGACCTGCGTGTTGCGCCTGGATATGGAGAGCGGGGATATGAGACTGGGCAGCAGCGGGAAAGAGGTGCGTGTGACCGTGTTGAAGTTGCAGGAGATCAGGCAGGGTGGGCGTTCGCTGGACGCGGCGGTCGGCAAAGGCAGTGTAGAGGGGGAAAACGGTGCAATTCGAAATACTGAGCGTGCGCAGGGTGGGTATTTGTGCGAGAACGGTGTACACGTAGGGTGAGATGACCGTGCCTTCGAATGCCAGTTCGTTGAGGGATGCAAATCGGGGAAGCTGCAGGTACATCCAGTCGTGTAGCTCGTACTCGACCGTGAGCTGTAAATGGAACTGCATGTTAGTCACTCGTGCCACCAAAGAAGCAGAAAATAACACTTACATCTGTCGCCATGTTTCTAACGTTCGATGGAAATTCGAAACCCACTGCGATAGTAATTTTTTTCGGCATGCTGACCACGTTCTTGTAGATGCCACCGAGGGGATCCCAAGCCTCGAGGTTCTTCCGCGTGCTCTCAACCTTTCCCCACCTCAGCTCCCTCAACAACGGCTTCAACGCAAGTCCGTTGAATCTTTTGCATGTCCGCATGAGCACCGCGAGTGTGGCCGGTAAGTCGATCGACTCGAAAATGTCGATCCACACGTCGTCTGGGATGTTGGTGGCAGTGACGACGACGTGAGTACCATCGAGGTGGGAGGTGTTGCCTCCAAGAACGGATATAGCTGGTGGCATGATGTGGGATCCCACTGAAGAGTTGGAGGGTATCTGGCGATATGTCGACGGTTATAAGAAAGAAGAGAACAAGGGACGCCGATCTAGGAACGGCGACGGCGATATTTGGTTTTGGTTTGGTCCTGTTAGCATCTAATCTTATCTCACTTCTTGCTGGTGCATCGAGGTACGTTGGTAGAGAAATGTCAAGCCCAAGCCCAAAGGCGCAATCGAGCTCAAGGCTGAAGATGCAGTCGAGACCTGAAGTGAGTGGCGCTTATGGGTTTGTTCAGTCAACGTAAGGAGACCGCTAGCGGCAACTATATGCGCACCTTTCGAATGAAAATTACGCATATAGTCGAAGAATCAGGGGTTCTGGCTAGATAGTTAAACGTGAAGGAAAGGAGATTGCTAATTGAAAGCCAGCTTAAGAGATATTGCGTTGAAAGGCACGCATTACGCGCGAGGCATACCCCTTTATCAGCAGGCGACAACTGCGCGAGGGCCATACTAGAGCAAGTATTACATGGAAAGTGTGGTTACTGGTATATACGGTCAGTAAGTGTAAGCAGCAATGATATGACAGGGCTCACGTCGACAGAGTCCCAGGTACCGCTGGTAAGAGAGCTGGAATACTGTCTCGGGTTGGTCGTAGTGGTGGTGAAAGAAGAAGGCAAAGCGGGAGCGAAAGGTGACACCAGCAGAATATCGGTAGTTGCCGAATCGTCGGATCGAGTCTCCTGTTTGGGGATCCCACCCATCCAATTTCACGCATAACAGTGTTTCTCCTCCTATGTAAGTCCACGCCCCAGAGGAGGTACACCTTTTTTGCCTATGTTTTGGACACCACCTCCACGGTTTCTCAGCGGTAAAATGTCCTCGATCTGGACGCAGGAACACCTCAAAAATACTCGGCATCAACTCGGCATTAGTCCCAATACACATCTTTACGTCAGCTCATAAGATGATTTCCGCTGTCGGGTCCTCTTCAGAGGCAGGAAGTTTAAATTCAAATTAATGTTTAAAATTCTTATTCGATTATTCTTGCCAATTACTTCACAGAAAAGTGTGATACATATCCCGGAAACCAACCAGAAAATTTCGTTTTCCTGTATAAGTAAAAGCTGTGACATGCTCCTCGTCACACGAAAAGTTTCTTTCTTCCAAACTTCAACTTCAACTTTAGCTTCACCGTTGGCATTCAACGTGCACAAGTACTCAGTGCTCAGTGCTCAACGTGAACATCCATTACCAAGGAGCCTATCAACCCCGTCGAATCCGATTCACCACATTGCGAGGTCTGCGGTATCCCAAGATGGAGAGACCAAGTCGATGTATCTGGGACTGAGTGCAGAACTCCCAGTCTCAAGCCCTGCCCTGCCTGCGTCCAACTGCGCAACGTTGACTCCAAAATACGCGACCTGGGTACAGAAATGAAGAAACTCTACGAGAAGCGCTACCTAATCAAGACCCTCCGGAACAAGTTCCATGATAAACTTGCCGCTGCTCTCCCCGTTGAACTCCTCTCTCGTATCTTCGTCTTCTGCATCGAGGATCACAGCGTACCTATTAAACGCCACACCGCCCTCAATCTTCACGATCCACCCTACCGAAGGCGAACACGGCCTACTGGATTCATCCTCGGTGCAGTATGCAAGCGTTGGCAAGAGATCGCGCGTTCGACACCCCAATTATGGACAACCGTCTCCGTGAAGATTAAGGAAGGGGATATCGATTTCTGTGCCCAATTCACGAGAGATTGGCTTTCCCGCACCGGCAATCTTCCGCTCACGCTCGACATCTATCAGCCTGAGGATACACAAACCATATTCGGCCCTCCGCCTGCTTTCGACGCATCACCCATATTCGATAAAATTAATGCTCATTCGAGTCAGTGGGCGACTATCTCCGCGAATGTCCATTCGAACTTGATGCGACTCCTGCACGGCGATGAAAATGGAGCACCTAGGCTGCACACTCTCGACATCGCGACGATCAACCACCACCCGTTCCACCAACACCTCATTCCCCCCATCGTATTTGCCTTATCAGGTCCAACGCCGGGTCCGACGCGTGTCACCCTGCACCATATCCGATTCCCCTCTGCAATTGTGGTCTGGGAGGCGATTACATATTTAGATATCCAGGAAGCGCCCATCGCCGAGTGCTACGCTATCCTTCAGCGTGCGACCCGCCTCATCGAGTGCTACATCCAGGAGATAGAACTCCCCGGTTTGGAATCCGTTTCGCCACCTCACCCATTCCTCCTACCCCAACTTAAAGTCCTCCATATACTCTGGAACGATGCCAAAGAAATCCTCCTCAACGCGCTCACCCTCCCCTCTCTCACCTCCCTCCACTCGGATGGGCCACTCAGCACCCTTCCATCTCTAATCACGCGCTCTGCGTGCAAGTCGACTTTGACGAAGCTTGGCGTCTCCGATATGGAGGCATCCATGGCCGACCTCATGCGCGCCCTTGAGAGCGTGCCAATGCTCACCCAACTCGCCATCTCAGGCATTAAGCTCGACGATACGCTCTTCGACCGGCTCGCCTCAACGGCATTCTTCGACCCGGCCCAGGTGCACGCCAATGCTGATAACATGTTTCTCCCTCATCTCACGTCCCTCACCCTCGTCTCTGACCCGGCGTTGTTCTCCTTCGAAGCTATCGCCCCTATCTTCATTTCAAAGCACGAGCACGAGCAAGAGCGCCGGAAGCGCCGCCCACTGTCTCGATTCTGGTTGGAGGTGCGCGACCCCAACGATGGGAACATGCCACTGCAATGGCACATAATCGACCCGGTCCACCCGGTCGAGGTCGACCTACTGAGAACGATAAAGGATGGTGGGGTCGATTTGCAGATTTATGATGGGAAAGGAGTGGATTTGTTTATGTATGACGCAGATGAATCAGATGGATAGCAGCGTCAGAAATTTTTGGTATGTCCATAACGTCTCTAGATTCTTCCTCTGATTATGCACGTGGATGTTTATGACAAGAGTCGGCCATCTCACCTCTGGGATATATGGGATTCCAATTGTTTCGGATTCTCTGGTTTTCTGAATGGTTGACAACCCTAGATTTGCGAAAGGATTTCTTGCTTTCTTGTCATTCTAGCGTCTTTCCATGGCATCTTAAGAACAGTCGATGGCCCTTATTCAACATCCCGGTCACCCGAAAGCCATATCCTTTCGCTCGCATTTTCACGATTTGCATCGTAAGATGCAGGCGTCTAAATCGTGGCGTCCCATTTGGGGTGTCTATTGCCCTAATCGCCTTAAGGCAAAAATCGGCAGCACTGAATTCAACACTACCTGGGATCATCCAAGGTATGCACTCGTTCTTTTGCTCTTCTGTCGCCAACAACGTGATATATAATACCCTCATGCTTCTCACTTTTATATCTAGGAGTGGTTCCAACTTGGCGTATCTCTGCGCTGAATTCTTGTGCGCCCTCCTTCCCCTTGCACTGGACTGACGATGAATTGAAAACGAATAATGACATCTTCGTGCATCGCATGTGGTTCAATAAGGTATCGGAGATATGGGTGGACGGACTTTCACTGCACAGATTACGAGAGGGACGAGATTTCGAGGATGGTAATGATACGGCGACTTCTTTTTTGATAATGAAACGTCGTAGATTAGAGGATTTGACTCACAATGAGAGAGACACGACCGAGCACGGTCATGAGAGAGAGGTGGCAGTGTCGAATCTCCTGGCACAGCCACTAGGCCGAGTGATGATCGCACAATCAGTGTCTACAGGCGCCTAGACACGCCTGCGCGCCACTTCCATGCGATCATCAGCGTCAACCAATAAGAATAGTTAGAGATAAAGTTTGATAATAACATATGAATCAGAATGGTCTTAGCCCTGGCGACATTGCGTCATTCAGCGGCCTGGGAATATTCTGGAACCAGACAAACGCACCTTTTATAGAATTGGGGGCGCATGGCGCCTCTCATAACTGCGTGCGTGGCCGCGCCCAATCCTTCCCATTGGTCGGACAAGCCCAAGGGATAATCACGAGCACATATGATGATGAGTAAGTCTTCGGAATATCATCGACCCGGAATTCCGAGGGGAAAGATATAAAAGACTCACCCAGAGGAGGGAGGGAAGGCAAGTAGCCCACGTCCCATCATCGGGAAAGACCGCAGGATCGCACCGCACACGCAGCGCATCGTCCGAAGGTCTAGGTTGCTTCTAGCGAGGGTTCGGGGCAATAATAAATCATTTAACAACACAATTGCAATATTTGATAGAGTCCGCGATAAGTGATAGAGTCCGCGACGAAGACAAGCGATAGAGAGACCGTCTAGGCGTCTGGAAGGAAGACCACCAGTCGTCTAAGTCGTCTGAGAGCTCCTGAACGTAAGGAAGACCACCGTTCGGAAGTTTTGAGAGAGTTTTGAGTTTAGGGGAGGAAGACCACCCTAAATAGAGAGAACTAGTGTCCGGGACAGGAAGACCTTCCCTTGACATTCAGAGACGAGGTTTGGGAGGTGGAAGACCGCTCCCTTCGATAGAGACGACCTGAGAGAGACGGAAGACCGCTCTCTTCGAAGATTTCATTTTATTTCTGTTTTCTATCTACACAACGAAATCAATTTCTATTCTAATCAAGGTCTTTCGTGCCCCTCGAATTTGCGTGGTTGTTTGGGTGTGATTTGAGGTTTAGCCTTTCCACTCGAGCGAGCACATCAGTAAACTTGAACGTTGATGGGTTGGTTCCGCACCAGAGCCCCAGCTTTTAGAGTCATTGGACTTGTTTCTAAAAGTTTCCTTGTAGGTTGTGGACAGTCACGTTCCTCTTACCGCGGGTCAGTACCTCCGTCCGCGCCGCTTTTTAAGCTCTATCAGCCTCACGACAATATGTATTCACTCTTTCTATATGGATGGATCACTTAGCCCGTCTCTGCAACGGAAATCAAGTATTGATATTCATAATTCGAACGTTATCCTGGATAAGACCGTAGAGGTCGTTGTGCTGTATTTCGGATCCAAGGTGTTTACAAAGACAGTCGAAGTGAGTGTATATAGGGCGCAGAACATCCGAGATACCCAGAAAACGAAATCAAAGCTTCGGCCGTTCTACGACCCCGCTTTCCACTTTCACCGTGTCCAGGATCCCGGCAATCGTCTGAGCCAGAACGTCTGGCTGCTCTTGTACAACCTAATAATACCCCGGGCCAAAGCCAATCAATGGGTAAAGGGGTCAAGACGAGAAAAACGTATAGTGCTTACCATGTGTCCCGCCTTCTTAATCTTCGTGACCGACGCCACGATCCTTCCCTCCGACGCGTCACTTAATGAGTCCTGAATAAACTCGGGACTATAGAAAATCCCGCAGCGAACCGAAGTCAGTAATGAAGGAAGAGAAGAATGCCCTGCAGGCAAGTTCCGAGATGAGAAAGGTTACTAACACTAGGTCGTTCCTTGTTCCCCAGATGATATGGACGGGGATGGCGTGGCATATCCGACCGAGTTGCATCGTACTCTCGAAGTGTGGCTCGGTGTCGGGGTATGACACGGCTTCCTGCTTTCGATCGCATTTTAGTGTAACGTCACCGTTTGGGAGGGATTCGAGGCCGTGTTCCTACGGAAATTCCAACTTGTGTCAGGAAACCTCGAAACCGAAACCGAGAATATAAAGAAAGAACGAGAGGAAAGGAACGCACTACCAGAACCCTCACCACCCGCTCATCCCACATGCCCCACGGGAACCGCTTCCTGAAGTACTCGAACGCCGCCTCGCGCGACTTCCAGATGTTCCGCCGGGCAGCGGTGGCGGCGACGGCAAAGTCCATCGACGCCATGCGGTCTTCCAGATGCGCGTTGAAGAGCTCGCGGGTAATCATCGTTGGCTCGATGAGGACCATGGCGGCGTAGGCGAGTTTGTAGGGAGGAATCTCTTTCGTTGTCAGCATTCTGGTGATGGAAGAGTTGAGCGCTAGCGCTTGAGCATGGGGCAGGGAAGACGTACATGGCTGCAGTCCCCGCTGAATGGCCTATGGGTACGATGCGATGCCCCTTCATTCGTGGCGACCCCACAAAGTCTGTTATCACTGGGGTCCATTCACACACGGCTAGACAAATTTCCTGAGCGACATTTTGCATAGCATCGAAATGAGACTTACAGACACCCTCTGGCCGATTCTTGAGCAATTCACGGTTCAGCACCGCCGAGTCTCCATGGTTTTGCCAGTCAAAGGACCAAGCTTCACGGATCTGGCGTGTTCTGTCCTTCATACGCTGGAGACTGAATAACCGCTCGATGACGGGCTCCCACTGCTCCTTGTCTACAGCAAGATGAGCGCTCTCCAAGTTAGAATCAGTGATAAGACTCACGAGATCCTATACAATGTGCGAACGCCAACGTCAGTCCTTGAGAGTTGCTCGCCGATGCCCCAAGCACGTATCTCTTCGCAGCAACTTTCAGCCCTCGACCTTTCCTCGCCCTCGCCGGAGTTTCCAGCACATATCTCTCGACGTTCATCGTGGGTCGACAGCTCGAGGTGGTGGATCCAGAGAGAGTGAGGTCGACATGTCAACGATGCTTCACACTAATGTACCGCATCGTCCCAATCCGATAGACGATTCAATGGGGTCCTTTTCGTCATTTGCGATGGTCCGCGGAGCCTGTGTCTTTTCTGGAAGCAAGGAAGATGCACGTGTTTTCCCTGCAATGGAGTGGAAATACGAGACGAAGACGGGATTAATTTTAGAAGAGAGGTGCATGCTGAAGATTTTGAAGGGGGAACGAGCGCTTGAGATGCATGAAAGAGGAAGACATAAGCTTCCAGTAAGTGTTCGCCAAGGCGTACTTTTTGAAACCAGACTAGAAGGACGTGAGAAATCCGCAAACCGGCACCGGCACGATTTCTTACTTCTACCGCGATGGCCACCGAATCAGACACTGCGACCTACGGAAACACGATCTCGAACATGGCATGGACTGGGTGCATCGATAGGTACGTATGTAAATATTTCTCTCCTTCGCTTCGAGGTGAATGTACTTACACTGCTGGCAGAGCCAGATGTTATCGTCGGGAAAATGCAATCTTCTGATTTT
>JANKHO010000907.1:0-14065 GCA_027627235.1 Agrocybe chaxingu | reverse complement strand
TGACCCGTTTTGGAAAAAAACGACCCGCGCCCTATGTTCCGCGAATGGCTGTAAATCAGGACACGGGTTGTGATTGATATTTGATCTTATCTTCTCCTGCGCCACTCTCCACATTCCCACCAAGATCAACCATTGCACGCACCCACAATGGACGAAGATGTTGCCATGATGGACGTGGATGGCCAGGAGACACCCACCTCGACAAGCAATTCCCAGTGGGTTGCGCCACCGGCATCGCCGCAAGATCTCAGCTCTGTTTGGACAGCGGAAAACTCAACCCAACAGCGAATTATCCAATTCATTACCCGATGGCCGCCAAGCCGCACACCGTTCGCGTATGGACCGTGGATTTACGCGTCGCGAGGAGGCATGAGCGAAGGGATCGCAGGACAAGACATTCCCGGCCTGAAGGCAGCTTTCCAAGCCCTCCTAGGTGCAGGCCGGGTTACCGTCGACACGGTCGACCAAATCTCAAAGACAAACAACGTGGTGACTGGCAAGTGGATGATTTTCGAGGAATCACCGAAGATCGACATGTTGTGGGGCAAAATACTCCATTTCGTCACCGTCGAACGCAAAAAGGGCGTCGTCAAGGTTTCTACATGCAAGGAGGGAGAAAAACATGTAATCTGCATCTACGTCAACGATTATACCAACAAACCAGAGGTCGACGCGTTGCGCAAGGGCCTCAGGAGTCTCGGTGTCAAATGGAGGATTGGTTTCAAAACCGACGCGTATACCCACCTCAACATTTACAAAGACAACCCTTGGAACCTGCGGCCTTCGCGATTCCAGGAGTGAAATAGACACCAGTAAGTGAGCGCTTAAAGCACCTTGTATTTTCGGTCATGTCATTCACTTTTTGTTACCAGCTTCTTTACTACAAGCTTTCATTTTGGCATTGCTTGAACAATGAATGCGACAGAAATGGCCTTTACGACAACAAATTGTACCATATTAAAATAAGTTCTGGCGTGTGTTAAATAGATGCCCATGAATTACAACCTGAGGGTTAATTTAGGCCTGCTCAGGCCCCAATGAATTAAGCGCCGGGTGTTCCCCGTCGTGGTGTCTAGACGCTGAGATCACGTGCAGAGTAAAGGAATTTCGAGAAGCGCTGCCAACGGCTTTTAAGTTTTCGTTTCTCTCCACTGTTCCAGTTCCCCCAATACCTGCGACAACAATGAAGGCCAACATCGACACTGTTCTCTTAGGCTCCAAGGTTGTCTTGGTTCCGTACAGGTCCGAGCATGTTCCTGTGCGTGAGGAATACGATATCCCCACTTCAATCGCTGAACAATCGACTCCAACAAACCAACTGCACGAAACGTCCAATAGAAGTACCACGAATGGATGCTCAACGAGGAATTGAGGATGCTAACTGCGAGCGAGCCGTTGTCTCTTGAGGAAGAGTACGAGATGCAACGTACGTTGATTCTGAACCTCGCATGGTCGATGCTAACTTTTTTCGAGCAGAGAAATGGCAGGTCGACGAAGATAAATTGACGTTTATCATTCTTTCGCGAGAACCTGGCGTGTTGGCAGACGATGCGGGCAAAGTGTTGCCTACAGACGAGAGGTTGGCGAAGCTTCCGATGGTTGGAGACGTCAACATCTTTTTGTATGGGACAATTCCTTCGCAAGAACAAAGTTCAAGCGTCGCACTGACGGACGAGGAGGAGGAGGGTTTCTACGCCGAGGTCGAGATTATGATTGCTGGTAGGACCCCGTTTTTCAGTGCTGCTTGCAAATAACTTGCTGACCCCACATTTCCAACAGAGCCCTCATTCCGACGGAAAGGCCTCGCGATCGAAGCCCTTCAGCTCATGCTTGGGTATGCGACTGGATGCCCTGAGGCATTCTCGACCCAGTTTCCTTCCTCTTCTCTGCACAACCTGCCCACATCCCCTCTCAACATCTCTCCACATTATCTTGTCACCAGGATAAACGACACGAACCATGCAAGTATACGGTTATTTGAGAAGCTCGGGTTCCAGGTCACGAAGAGGGTCGAGGTCTTCCATGAGATCGAGATGAGGTATCAGCAGCCGATACCCAACGGACACAAATGTACAATCGAATAAGGATCATCGGAAAGGAAGATTGGTTATGGTTGATGAGGTTGGGAGAAAAGAAGTGCACACCCGACACGATATATGATACGGCAAGGAGCACCAGAAAGGCTTTTTTTTTGAGATAGAGTAAGCAGACCACGCAGTATTTACGTCAGTCATTAACTGTTGCTCTTCACGATAGCAGAGCATGACAGACACGAGCTAATTGCATTTCCAATTTTCCTACTTGCGGACATTTTGTATCTTATGCACAGGCCATTTAAATTCCACATCTGTGCTTGAACCTGAACTCTGACGAGAGTGGGCCTTGACCATAGGTATCTGGGCAAGTCTGTCAGTGACCGCCTTCTCCAGCTTCTCCCATAATTCCCGCTCCATCATTTTGAGCACCTGTATGTCAACTCCAACGCGAGGTGGGCTCCAAGCGTAGAAGACCCCATGCGTTCCAGGAAGTAGTATTTCTTGTTTGCGTGCCTTCAGGAGCTGAGCAAGCTTGTAGCAGCACCAGCAACACTTCTTGCCCACACCGATAGTAGGCGTAGTAGTCATTGATAATACCTGGCATAGTACCATCCCGTTAGTAAAGTTGGGCAAGATTTCAAGAGCAGATAGAAAGGCGCACCGGCTCAAAGAGTGTCCTTAACATATCAGCATCCATGTCGCCAATATAATTGCTGGTGGTTTCTGGGTGAGAGAAGTAGGTGAGAAGACCCATCAAAGTCGCCTCGGCGTGGATGGTGCCAGTAAACCAGGTGGGAGTAAGCGATGCAAAAATCTTGCGGATTTCGACTTCATCGTCGGATGTCGCAGTCGTGGTTCTTGCGAGGTATTCTGTCGCAAACTCATCGCGGTTCATCAAGTCTGTTTTCCTTCCAGCAACTTCAACCAAGCCAACAGAAACCCCAGCCAAGATGGACTCATACTTAGGCAGGAGCAGGGTTGCTATGCCTGCATGCCATGCAGCAATGGTCTGAAGGTACCTGTAAATACGTTGGCCTTCAGTTTCCTTGTCCTCGGGCTGCAGCTCCACATGTTCATCTATACCCAAAGCCTAGCTCAGAAATCTTTGATAGGTCAAGCACATAAACTCACCGTCCATCTCGTCTCCCATGTCAAGCTTCCCCGTCGGGTTGTCGAGCTCTTCCTCCCACTTGTTTTTGAGGTCCTCAATCACATGAATTCGTTCGAATTCCATGGTGGCTTCAGGTTCAAGTTCAAGCATCCCAACACCCTTGGCACTTACTTTGAGACATAAATGTGTGCTCGATGGATTTCTGGGCCAGGATTTTCTTTACGACTTGCACATGCGTTGTCAGAAAGCGGTGCAACGAAACAGCATTGGAATTGATTAAGTATAACGTTTCTTGAACATCCTTCTTCAGCTGCTTTGTCGACGGCTTCATTGGCTGCTCCCGAAGGTCCTGAGGAAAGCCTTTATATTCCTTGATGTGGGATTCAAGGAGGGACAACAAAGTCCCGAGGGTGTTTGCCCATACCCCAATAGACTTCGTTGAGAAAAGCCACTCCTCCGAGTCACCCTCGCCTCTCTTCTCCATCATAGCCTCCTCCATGCCCATGTCGATGGCCCACTTAGGTTTTTTCACCCAGAAAGGTTCGAAAGACTCGTCACTTTCCGTAGGCTTCCAGTCTTTCAGGATCTCGGCGACGCGGATCTTCCAGGTCTGTTTATCCGATGTCAAGCGGGCGAAGAGTTTGTACATGCTCCGCATAGTGACGAATGTCGCGACGCTCATGATTTGACTCGCATCGGTCCGATCGCAAGATGAAAAGAGGCCCAGGAGGTCAACGATGTGTTGGTTCAGGGGAACATTGGCATCGCTAACAGCGAGGAAAGAAATGAGCACACTATCAGGTAAAGAACGGCGGCGCGCACCCTGAGATTATTGCGTCGAACGTTTCATTTGATTTCGCGACCTTGTGTCCCTTCAAGAAGAACGGTGTTGATTGCGTTGCTGCCGCATTTTGGGTCACCACCAAGGCTTTAACACCACGTTCCTCAACAATTCCAGTGATAGCAACAACCTGCGCAGCCATACAAGCCTTGTCGCCCCCGCAGGTGAGAAGAGTCGCCAGGTGACGCAAAAAAGGGGGAAGATCTCGTCGAGTGCGCACTGCAGGTTCAGATTGGTGCATGGATTGTAGGGTCGCTGTGAGAGTCCGTATACGCAGGTCGGTTTGCTCGAAATCAGAAATATCGGACGGCATTGCAGAGGGCGATGAGGACTAAAGCTAGAACACTTGGAAGGAGAGCCACGACAGTTCAAGTCCCACCTCAGAGGTAAGTCCTGGTAGGTCCATAGGCAGCTTCGCCATTCCAAGGGTTTTCCTTTTGCGGTTTTGCAGATGATGACCGGAACGGCGGAACTATGACCGAAATGACCGAATGACGTCTTTATCATTCTTTTGCAGGAGCTCGGTGTGCTGCCAGACAAACTCAGCAAAGTGGTGCTTACAGACTGCCTATGGACGAGAGACCAGTAAAGCTTCCTATGGTCCGCGACCACTGAGGTTCAGGCACCGCATGTTTCGAGAATCCTCATTTCGATGGAAAGGCCTTGGACTCGAAGCGCTTCAGCTCATTGCTGGAACATGCGACTGGGCACCCAGAGGTGTTCCGAAGAAGCTCGAGTTCTAGAGGGTGGAAGCCCTCCATGAGATCGAGATGAGGTATCGGCGGATAATGCGCAACGGACACATGGATCTAGACGAGAATTAGATTGAGTCGAAGATCGATGACAGCGGGGTGCAAGTATGGAGATGTAGGTAAACGGTCCTATGTGTACAGTACATTGACAAAGCAATGAAGATCTGGATTGGGGACGACAACACTGACGACAAAATGAGGCAGCAAAGAAACACTTAGGCCCATGAGCTCAAGTGGAAATATGATACAATAGAATCAAAATTATTGGAAAGGGGGATTGGTAATGGTTGACGCAGTCGAAAAAACCAGTGTGCGCTCGATATGATATTGGCTAGGAAAAAATCTGAACAGAATTTAGATCTCGACAATCCATCCACATGCTGACAGTGCAAGCCCAATTGCACGGGCGATATCCTCGTCCCCCAAACTGTTAGGCGAAAAAGTCTCTTCCAGCACCGTCAGCACCCAATGCGAATCTCATGATCTCAGAGACACATACCTTTACCCTCCGTTTGTCCCTCAGCACCAGCACCACAACCATCGTCATCATCATCAGTCTCATCTTCCTCCATGGACGACAACGAAGACCCTTCAGCGTAGAACCGATACGACAGGAATTTCTTGTCGCCTACATATCGCCTCGGCTCGCGCTTCGCTGACGACTTCTTTGCTCGCGCCGGAGGATTGAGCTCGCAGAACTTCGGGTGTTGGCCGAGGCCCCAAGAGCGTTGGATCTTGCCAACGAACATCCTCCTGGCCGTCATCGCCGGCTTGCGCGGTGCGACCTCCAGGCTCGCTGCTTCCTTATCCACAGGCGTCCTCGATCCTGCCAGCATCATGCATATGATCAAACCCAGGCTGTGATAACGCACGCGACTCATGTACTTACTTTAGTAATATCGCTTTTTCATCGAGGAACGGGTTTGGAAAATCCGTTCACCACGCTGGACCCCTCGCTCTTCTTGAGCTAGCTTTGAGTCTGAGAATCTTTTTCGCGCGTGCATGCTGCCCTGCCCTGCCTCGGATCCGGACACCGCACTGCATCCTCGCACTTATCCTCGCATCCTCACAGGATAATCTCCGCCGTGGGCTTCGTCCAGCAGAACTCGCGCGATGTCGTGGACCGGAACCCACTGGAACCGGGAGCTGCTATCTGACATACGACACGGTCAGATGATCACGCTCCTCAAAGAACTCTGACATGACTGGTCAAAGGTCGTTGTTCGTGTTGGGAATGGCGGCAATATGGTGGTGTGGTACCACCCCCTCGTCCTCGTCCTATAATCCCATGGCTCTTCCCCGCTCAAGAACCTCGGGAATCGATCTTCGCTGGCTGGCGAAGCTTTCAAGCTTTCAGAGTTACTTAGATGGAGGGGTGTTAATAGAAGGGGCGTCACACGCACTGGGGTCATATCGCCCGCACGCGCTTCTCGAGAGAAAGAATGGGATGGTGGCGTCGGGAAGATGGTGGGCATGTTCTCAGCCCTCGTGTGGAGTGTAAACCCGCCAGGTGCATAAAAGTTTAGGCAAGAAGGCGAGCTTTAAGTCTCCGGGTTGCTTTTTGTCAATTTGTCTCCTTTCGAGATAAAGAGTACGCATGCCAAGTGTGCTGACTGGGAGTGAGGCCGCTAATTGAGGGGATAGTTTCAAGCACTAGAGGCTCTCCGTAGATGATCGTCGAGTCGCAGAACGAGCAGCGAGAGCAATTATCGGCAGATGGGGGGAATAACCTGCCATGGCTGCCTTTGACCTCTGGGTGTTCTGATGAGCCGACCCGTCAACAATTCAAGGACACGAAAACGATAATCTCGATGCCTAAAACGCCCAAGGCGTAGGGGCATGAGACGGTCCTCACGACGCTTCGGGCACTTCGCACATGGTCACCCATACGCCCACATACCGGGGTAGAAGCACCAGCGGAAGGTACCGACGGGGCTTCTCTTCGCATTGTTCCTTCCAGTCTGGCAGCTGGGGCCGCTTCACGTCGATGTCAAGTGTTTGCGGGGTAGCCAGATCCAAGCTCGACGAGAAGCGAAGCGAAGTGAGTGCTGGCCAATGGCACAGGGGTGTTCCTGAAAGTCGCCGGGACGAGCGCCGATTCCTCGACTCGGCGAAAATGGGATACGCCTCGGCGTCATCGACGCCCGACGAATGCCCGATAATTAACGCCTGACCTGCGCGGACGGTAAAAATAAGCGTATCTGCCGCCGAGAGAAGCACAGGAAAGAGGCGTAGCACACGGTGGAGATGTCGAACTTGGTGAGTGCGGAGAAAGAGAACGCGGGCTTGGAAGAGTGGGGCCACCATTCAGTATAGCAATTAGAGTCCATCGACGCCTGTTTCTCCACTATTCAGGCCGCTGGGGAAAGGCTTGGCGTTCCTCTGAGCTATTATTGCTGCGTTCTCTTGACAAGACCATCGATGATCGCGCGAGTCCGAAGGCGGACGGCTCGCGGAATAGCTCAGCGGAGGAGCGGCGCGGAGAACTGAATTATCAACTGCCCTCTTGAAGCGAGGCAGGAATAAGGAAAGGGTGGCGTTACTGAATTGCATCGATAATAATTTCCCTTTTCCGACTGTCGGGTGATGTGACGATGGTGATCGACGGGAGGAAAGGACCTCGAAACCAGCAGGCGGTGCCACCGGAGACGGGTGCTGTGGCAAAGAAGGGTGCAGTCCGCTTTAAGCAAGCTCTGTGGTGGGAGAGGAGACCTGTGCTAAAACCGATGAGCCAGGTATAAGTCCTCTCTAGGGATGTGCACGCATGAGAGCCGCGAAGTTCGTGCCCAGCGCGGTCATTGGCCTACTGGGGATTTCCAGACACATGGAAATCCTGGAGTTACCCGTGCAAGTAAAGTTCAGTGGCGTATGGAGTCGACGGGGATTTCTCACCGATTCGGGCGGCGCAACGAGAGGCTAAGCACCTGGTAGCGGACGCGCCGCCATGGGCGCATCGTCGTGCGCAACAAAAGCGCAGTAAAGGAAGGTATTACACGTGGAGACGATGATAAATCGTACTCACGAGACGAAGGCGCTGTAAGATTCGAGCTCGGGATGAAGTCATTTGGGGGCTGATAGCGCGCGGCTGGACACGACCTTCCTGCATCAGACGCGTTCGAGAAGGTCGCGATGGGGAGGAATGGAGCTCATACCTGCATTTCGACGGGTCTGGATGTCGGGTTCACGACATCCCAAGCACGTCCAAGAAGGCGAAAACGAGAAAAAAGTCGCTCCGACGGAAAGACACGGCAAGCTCTGGCCAACCAGGAGGCATCGGAATAGCCGAGCGCGTCCGTCAGCCTAGGGGGCAACTGCGTGCTACCGTGGGTGGGCTGGTGCAAGTGGTTCGCGAAGCCCACCCGCCATCATTCTCTGAAAATCTCTGATAACATGGCAAACAGGATTCCAGAAACCCGGGAACGAGCATCAGATTTTTCGTGGACCAGCGAAAGGGAATCCCAGGAACCGACAGCATCCGGGCGAGTCGAGCGAACCCAGCCAATAAGCGCCGATAGTCGAGCTCGAGGAAGCAGAGCGCACGTTGACAACCCCTTCCTCGATCTCAGATTACCGACATTGATCAGAGCTTCTGGCACGTGGATACCAATACCCCGCATGCGCCAACAACCTGCAGAACGGGACCTCCTATTCACCTGCATTGCATTTTGAATACTGGAAACGATAGACGCTCTTGACTGAAATTCGCATATGGGTCGTCGTTCGCAGGTAGAAAATAGGATGAGCGTTTTTTTTTGCAGGAAATGCTGACAAGTGAGGAAGTTGTGGATCCTCGTCGACTTTAGCAGCGATAGGGGCCGCCTAATTCTCCAGAAAGATTAGATAAAGCGGAAATGGGGTTTGGGGACGGCGAAACTAACCTGGTTTTTAGTCTAGGCGAGCTGGGGAGGAACATCTACGGTCCGGATATGTCCAAGAACGGGCCGCGGTACTCCGGCGCGCTTAATTTTGCCCATTCTATTCAACGACTTGTAGCCTCTCTCAACTCAATTGAGTGCATGGAATTAAGTCTATTAACTCCTATATGTGAATTGAGCAAGGCCCACGATAATTCAGGAGCTGGACAGGACGACACACCTCTGTCTGTAGCTCAGTGCTCAACGAGAGGCCTCAACTCCCGGTCGCCAGACAGCTGACCTGGCCCAAACTTCGAAATTAAGCCGATTTGATAAAAAGGACTAGCTGGGGGTGGTGCGGAGAAAACATGGCGTGGACAAGCCTCCACCGACGTCCGCATTCTCGACGAAAGGGAGTTTGCTCGGGCACCGGGATGGGTAAATACGCAAGCGAGGCGAGGATCGCGTCTGCCGTGACCGCATGGCTCCAACACTTGTGGTGGTGGCCTATCGGTCGTGAGTTTCGACTCGCCCGCAGAACTGAGACGAGCCGCGTCGAAATTCTAGTCCGATGTGCGGTGCTCAGGCTGGTGAAGCTACTCTAGAACCTCGGCCTGCTAACTTGTGGGAGACGTCACCAGGTCTCGGGGTTCTCGAGGGATGCGTGAGAGGTTAGATTAATGGAAGCTCGAGAGAGAGGGATCCATGTGCTCCGCGATGACCCCAACTCCGCGATGACCCCAACCTGGATCGAGAAAATGCCCTCGAAATCTGCGGTCATAGTTCCAAGGAGAGTAGTGTGCGCTATCACCTGTGTTTCGCCGTTTTCACCCCAGGTAGAGTGACCGAAAGGCCCCATGCTACGCCGTCCAAGAGATTGATTCATTGTTGAAGAAACAATGATATGGATGTTCCTGCGGAAGAGGTATTTGTCCACTGCAGCATAGTCAACAGTTGGTTATTCAGAATTTTGCAGTGGTGTCGGAGATCTCGTCTCCCAAGCAGTATGGACACCCACACAATTTTTTTAAGAACAGCATCAGTTTATAAAACTCTTTGACGGCATCAGTGGGTAGTACTGGCAATATTAGAGGAAATTTTTTTCTGTCCTTTTCCGAGTCTGTAAGTTTGTACCATACCATAAGCCTAGAATCAGAGGAAAGCGATCCGGGTGCCTCCCTAACGCAACTATTTCAGCTCCTAAGGTATCAAATACTCTACTTCTTTCCATCATCCAATGTCTCAATTTTTTTCTGGCCTTGGTGGGCGACTATTCCGTGAGCCTAACCAAGCTGCAACACGGACTGCAATATTAATTAGGGTCGTGGCGCGACAAATGTGGGAAAGACGTGGCCCGGACAGAAAGAGTAATTTTGCCTTTGTCCACCTTCCACATCTTGTACCATATTCACGGTGGCGGCCTCTCGTTTCGATTATGCGGGAATATTTGAGTCAGGGAAAATGTGAACAAGGTGCGTGGTAGGTAGTACTAGAGTAAGTACAAGCTGAGGACGTTATCTGGAAAGGAAAGAAGTGATGGTGGTAAGCAACGGCATATAATCATGAGGAATGCAGCCACCCTACACCTCGTAAATCTGCACTGTAGGAGGACTTTCAGAAGCAGCTTTATCCGCAGAAAAAGTTGTTTGTTCCGCCTTGAACTTGACCTGTTATACTTCTATTGTCCTGATTCGTTGGATATCTCTCTCGGCGCAGGGAGATGCGAACATCACGGTGCACGTTCAACTTGAAGGGAGATCCCAAACCAACACAATTGAGTTCCTCAGATCCTGTGTTGCCGTTAGAACGCGCTTTAAGTCCGTGGACCAGATAATGGCAGTACGCGAGATTCGTAAGTGGAGAAGCAGATCAACGGCCCGCCCAATAAGGGATAAATTTCCTCAATAGGGTCGTGGTCAGGCAGGGTGAAGTCGGACGCAGCACACCGATCATGCTCTCACGAATTGTATTGCAATATTATATAGTTTGGGATAAAAAGAACAGAGCGAAGAATAGGGAAGACAGGAGTGAGGGCATGATTTAAGAATAAAACAACACTCATTGCCATCGTGCACACGAAATGAAAAGAGAATCAAACGAGGAAGAGAGTTCCTCCCTTGTTGGGAGTTAACTAGTGAGCACGCCTAGGCAGTGAGGACAGGGTTGATATTGGGCTTGTGTAGTCCGTTTCCTTCCATGTGCCGCGGCCAGAAGAGGAAGCTGACGGGCGTAGCGTAGGTGATATCTGAGTCGCCCTTCTCCGAGAAGGCGCACCTCGAATGCTAATAACTAATCTGCAAAGAACCGACTGGGCACATAGACTTAAGGTTTGTCTCTTCATGGAGGAGTAATGATCATCTCGGTTGGTGGATCCAATACGGCCAGGAGTCGTCCCAATGTTGACCATCGTTGGCCCACTTGCGCCATGTGTCGACGATTTTTTGAGGAGCTGAGGTAATTGGCGAAGGCAGGTGTCGACAGCTAGATCCCATGTTGCCCACAATGGGTGCGTATTCGTAGGTGGCAGGGGTGGGTATGTGTGTGGTGTGCAGTGATAGTTCTTCATAATTCGTTCTGCTAGGAGGAAGTTGCGGAATAGCGAGGCAATGAGTAGATCACAGCGATAGAGGCGTGTAAACGTTTCGCGAGAGAATGTTGTCCAAGCAACGGTGTCAGTAATTGCAGTGAAAATCCAATTGAGTTCCCCGAGCGGAGGGAGGGGCTCCGCAAGCCGCAACATTGACTTCATGGTCGCGTCTTTCTGCATAGGCGTTGAAATTTGTAAGGAGATTTCCGGCAGCTGAGCAATCCCAAGTATAGACACCAGGCGATCCTGGCCATGGCTGAAGCTCTTGCACAGGTACTGAGATGTAGTGCGTGTAGCCCTTGTTGAAACACTATAATTCACCACTTGCAGTAGGCTTGGGGACTCCGTGGCCGCTGTGGTAGAACAGAACAGCATCATCTTTTGCTTGCTTACGCAGAGTTGTGCAGAATTTGCGGAGTTCGTCGGAGGCAGGATCGAATAATGGCTTATACACAATCTTGAGGTTAAGTTCGAACTGATGTTGAAGATTGGGCCCTATCGATATCGCTTCCAGTGCCTTCTGTGAGGGCATGGTGTGCGGATCTACCCAACATTCGAGGACGGCGCATGGATTGGTCTTCACGATGTCCGGCGGATCAACGTCGATATTGAGACAGACGACGAGGACAGCGTTGGCCGTCTTTAGCTTTCCAGGTGAGGAGCCTCGCCAGGCCAAGTTTTTCGAAGACCATGGGGGACCAGGAGTGGGATTGCCACAGGTAAGGTGTCGTCTGGCGGAACAATAAGGTATAGGCGGGGGGCGGGATCGGGTGAAGTATCTGCTGATGCGCTGACTCGACCTTCTGGGCTGCGGTAGCCATTGTGTCCTCGAGAACGTGTCAGCGATTGGGAAGAAGGGTCTGAGCGGGGCGTTGAGCGGCAGTCTCTTTCGGTATCCGAGTCTGAGCTTTGTGTTCGCCTCCTAGCACCCTTCATGTGAGGCCAATTTCCACCTCCTTCAACAAACAGTCAAACGCGAAGGAAATTGACATGTAAATGGCAGCAACGCACCTGCTCCAAACTTGGGGCCATTGCTCTGAGGCGCCGGCTTCCCTTGACTCGCCCTCATGTTTAACACTGCAACCTAGATTAGAATACTGTACCGATACGACCTACTCTTCAGGTCTGGTGACGCGTGACATCCGTGAAGAGATCTGCAACTCTTCCAAGTCGGATGGGACGCATGACCAAACCCGAAAGTCTTCGCAAATTTGGACGAAATGCTTCCATATATGGTATGCCCGAACGCCCCGCAGGGCCCGAAAAATATGTCACTCTTCAAATTGCCTCGGGACGCGTGACATTTCTCGAAATCTCTTCTCTTCAAACCTCTCAGTGACGCGTGACAGAAGAGTAGGTCGTATCGGTACAGTATGGTCCGACGCGGGAGTATTCGAAGAGCCGAAGTTGATTCAGTTGGCGGGCGTAGAACTTGCCAACTAGAACGAGGTGTTGGAATTAGAATAGAGATCGCCGTTGGAAGGGCATGGATGGCGTCAACAGGAGACGTCCACAAACGGGGGTAGGAACTTGAAGTTGTAGCGGCCCAGTCTCGTAATCCTCACGCCTCCTCCATCACCGTCAACAACGCGGCGCATGGGTCTGCAGTTGGCAATTTGCAACCTGCATGACTCGAGGAAAAACAAGTCCTTAGGTCGTCGAAACTCGAAAGCGCCGGGATCGCTGTCGGACGTCGACGGACGATAAGTACCACAAGATCGGGAGAGCGGGGACAAAGCTGGACAAGTTCAACGTGGAGGAGGGCACGGTGTCTGATACACGCGATCACGTGCACTCTATATAGGGTGGGGAGGCGCACCGCCACGACGGGAGTGCAGTGTATGCTCAGTATTTGGCCCATTGCCAGTGCATTTTCTTCAATACGACAGAATGGGACTGAAAATGACATCGATTCGGAGCCACACTTGTCAGACATACTTGATAATGTTAAATTCTCTCTACCTGAGGTTCCTGAGCAGTCAGAAGTAGATCGATGATCCACCTCCAACCACCACTTAATAAGGGATAAATTTCCTTAACAAGTTAGCAATCGAGCATGCATAGAATTGGAGTTGGTCGTATTACATAAATCATACTCTCACAAAAGCAGAGATTATAGTTAGATACGATAAATCATGGAATAAAAGGACAGGAGGGCAGAACTGGGAAGTCAGGAGTGAGGACGCTTTGAGAATTGCAAAACTCATTGCCACTGAGCAAACAAAATGAGAAGAGAATCGAACAAGGAAGAAGAGAAAGAAATGGACAACGTCCTCGAGCCAGGGTGCTCGCAAGATAGCATCGTTAGAATACATCACTAGATGTTCTCCCTCGTTGAGAGTCAATCTCTCCATCACTCCTGATACATATAAAATGTACACCTTCGGAGAGGCTGCCCAGGGTTTCCTGACTCGATCTGGTGAATGCGTCTAGGCGGTGAGGACCGGGCTGATGTTGAGCTCGCGGAGCCCGTTTTCTTGCAGGCGCTTGAGGAGGAAGCTGATGGGTGTGGCGTAGGTGATGTTGATGTCCGAGGAGGGCTTGGCACTAGAACCACCAGTGAGGAGGCCGCCAATGCGTCCGAGACCATCAACGATGACAGAACCTGAGTCGCCCGTCTCCGAGAAGGCGCGGGACTTGGAGTCGAACGGGAGGATCGCCCATTCCTTGGACACCTGAGCTTTGTCATCGTTGTGGTAGTCGTAACGGGCATAGGAGAAAACGTTGTTGGCACGGCCGACGGTCAGGCCGGTGGTGTTACCGCGCTTGAGCACCATAAGGCACGGGCGGTCGTTCTCGTCAAGTGTAGTCGGGCGACGCATCTCGTGGTCCGGAATGGTGCCCTTGAGCTGTAGAAGACGGTCATATGGATATTTGAAGGGAT
>JANKHO010000906.1:0-14072 GCA_027627235.1 Agrocybe chaxingu | reverse complement strand
CAATAGAACCGCGCGAGGGCTTTAATGGGGATGAGACCTGGGAGGGGAATGGGTGGGCCAGCAAGGTCTGGGAGGTGCCTGATGAAGAAGGGGAGCGAGGAGGAGGGCGGGATGAAGGAGAGAGGGAAGGAGGAGAGAGGGGAAGGAGGGCGGGGGAAGAAGGGTGTGTGAGGATGGTTAGGAAAAAAGGACGGGAGGAGGAGTGGAAGAAGGGGGGAGGGTGGAACTGGGAGAGTCAGAGGTGTACGATGAGGGGGGCGAGGCTGGGATTGGTAGGAGGGGTAGAGCAGTGGGGACAAAGAGGTGGGGACAGAGGGTGTGCGAGGGAGGGAAGTATGGACGGTGGGCAAAAGTATCTCAATCAGAGGGCGGAGAGCGGAGCGCGGAGGAGGTGCAATTCCACAGCCTCGTCAACATCCTGCTTCGTCTGCCTTCCCTTGGCCATCCAACCAGCTCGACACCAATATGCCAAACCTCGAGCATGTTGACGGCACCCGGGCTGGGTCTGCTCTGCAGCTGCATGGACACGGGCGCACGGAAGTCAGCTCCGAGTTCGCATCGAGTCCGAGGCGGGTGGTATCAGAGGATGTCGGAGCCTGAGGAGGAGGGTTAGCGCTGCTCCCTTTGGGTTCGTCCCTCCCACACCACCTGCGCCATCGCACCCTCGCACCCACATCATCTCCTCCCTCCTCCTTCCCTCCATGCTGCGTCCCTTCCACCTCTCGGCCCACACCTCTTGCCCCACCCCACCCTCCACCCCGCACCCCCTCCGACGTCGGCACCGACCACGACATCTGCAGCGGCAGCGACGACGATATCACCGAGTACAGGCGGGCGTTGGTGCGTGTGGGGCTTGGTGGGCGTGATGCGGCTTCCAACACCAAGGAGTGATTGACACGGGTGTGGATGCGCGACTTCTGACGCTTGACGTTGACGTGCCGTTGCTCGTTTCATTTCGGCGGCACTGAGTTGCGTCGGGTGTTCGTTGATCGTCCTCTAGTGGTGGTTGATGTTATGTGCTACCTGCCTCACTTCGTCACCTTGCCTGGTCGTGCTCGTCGATCTCTATCACCCGCCCTGGTCGTTGTTGCTGTCGTTGCCACCTCATCGTCGTTGTTGTCCGTCGTCGGTCGTTGCTTGTTCGTTGGTCGTTCATTAATTGTCCGTCGTACCCCTCCCTCATCTGCTCTCGGTTTCGGTCCATCGGTGCTCTCCCCCTCCAACCCCATTATTATTTGTGATATGATATCCTGTCCTCTCGTTTGACTGTCCTCTCTCTCTATCTCGAAATCTTCTCTTCATTATTATTTTCTTCATTTCATTCTTGTTATTATGGTGTTGATTCAACTTTTCTTTTCTTTCTTTCTTTTTTGAAATCTTGATACATATACCAAACCCAAACTAAAGCCCCAAGTACAACCTCGTTGCGACCCGGAACTTTACTCAAAACTTGTACCATCTCCATCCATCAGCTGCCATCTCCATCTCCGCCGGCGTGTTCGTGCGTTATTGGCCCTTGGGAGATGGATGACAGCACCGAGTCTCACTCTTACTCTTACTCTTACCCGAGTCGTCCAGCGCCGTCCGTCCATCAGAACATGATCATCGAAAAAAATCATATCACATCACCTCAACTCGCAATGCGATCTATACATCTCAACGAACGAATATGTACGTCGCACGACCTCCTTGTTCCTCCCCTTTCCTACGCTCCTCTTTCCTTCTCTCCGCTTCCTCATGTTCCTCTCCTCGTCCATCACCAAGCGGAAGCCGTAGCCGTAGCCGTAGCCCGCGTACCCCTATCCTAATCCCTCCCACCTTCATCTTCATTTCGATACATTGCATTTCAATTTTCGTCGGTGGTGCCTGTTGTACGATCCTCGGATTCTTTCCTCCCCTCCCCCCTTTCTTGTTTAATAGTATGTTTAATTACCCTTCTTCGTCTTTGTGTTCCTTGTCTACCTCGTACCTCTGGAGCCGTCGGCCCTGGTCCACATGTTGACCTCGTAAATCCCCTCGGCTTCGGCCTTGGTGTCGAACGGACAGGAACGCTCTTGCGTACCCCTTTCTGCTTCCCTGCTCATATACGTCTTGCCTGGTCGTACCTACATTCTGTTTTTCCGTTAACTATTTATGTTATTAGGTTGAAGGAAGCTTGAAAGCTTGCAATTGGACGAAGATGAATGTGAACCGTTGGACGTAGCTGTCTCACTGCGTGGTTGGGTTTTTGGTGGCTTTGGTTTTAGTCTTGGTTCAGGAATACATCTACGCTCCTTACCTTTTCCCTTCCTCTTCCCCGCCTTTTTGAAGGTCATGCCGTATTTTTAGACCTTGTTGACGGCCGCTCGTGGTTGGATATCTGAATAGACACGGACATGAACATCTCTGCTGAGTCCTTGGGCACGTCAAGAACGCCTGTAGAAAGGATTCACACCAGCAAAAAGAATCTACTCGCACACACTACGGCTTGTTAGTGTGTACTCTTATATATGACACACACACTCGAACTGAAAAAAGGGAACTTTCTAGGCATGGTTTTCGTTGGGCCAAGATTAGATGAAATAGGGGTTTGGATATCCGGCCCGTTCACGCTGCCAAGCAAATTTCCAAAGAAAGTCGAACTTGACCCCAACCACCTCAGTCAACACCCTTCAATTGTTCAAACGTTCATAACCTATGCAGACGTCACCGAATTTTAGCATGTATATGCTGAAAGTACCCCCACCGCCCGAGATCTCACCCATTGCTGCCCTCCTCGCCACAAACGACCCTCCAGAACCGCATGGAGAAGCCATCGCCCGCCAAATCATCGCAACTTCGACAGCGCGGATCTCAGAGTGCGATGAGTTGATCAAGCGGCTCCTTGCGGAAACTGGGCAAGTCAATGAAGTATTGGCGAGCTTGCGGTCTCGGCGTGCAGAGTACGAAAACCACGCGAAGCTACACAGGGGCGTTATCAGCACTCTTCGTCGTCTCCCATCCGAGATTTTGTTGGAGATTTTCTTCCTTATCGCCCTCGATGGCTTTCCGAGCGATATTTGGATGGTGACCGAAGTTTGTCGGCGCTGGCGTGCAATCGCGCTTGCCACACCAGCACTGTGGTCCGTCTTCCCGCTCCAGAGGTACGCAAGTGCCACCACCATCCTATCACGTCTATCCAGGTCATTCGGGCGTTCGCACACGCTTCCCTTCCAGCTTACTATCGATTTCCGAGAGTCAGGCGGCTATCCCGACTTCAAATTCCCGGTCTGCCCCCTTCAAACCGTTGTACTGCCTCACTTACGGCGGATCACCCATCTCACTGTGTGCACGCCCCAGAAGCCACAAACAACATTCCTTTCTCCCTCAAGTCCTAGCCTGGTGAAATGGGATTCGCTGAGATCTCTTCGACTAAATCAAGTATTCAAAGTGTCACCGCGAACGTCTCCAATTACCGTATTTCAGCATTCACCTCTTCTTCAAGATGTAGAAGTTACTACTTGTGAAAAGACCAGGCTTTCCCACATGAGCGAACTCGTCCTCCCCTGGTCTCAACTACGCAGGTTCTCCGCAAAAAGAGTCGCTTTAGTTTGTGCCTTCTCCGTTCTTCAAGCGGCACCAATGCTGGAAGAGCTCGCTGTCGAGTTGACTCTTCCAGATCCCGATTTCAACATCAGGAGATTCGCCCATCAATCTTTGTCTAGGCTTCATGTCCGTGGGTGGTTTGCAGAGTCTGCAGAGGCCGCGCAAGACTTCTTGAGCCACCTAATTCTGCCGTCGCTGAGCAAGCTCTCCGTTGACATATCTGACTTGGACCACAGAATCATCTCCGACTTCGTCAAACAGTCGCTTTGCAAGCTTACCTTTCTCGACATCCCGGGGAGCCATCCATTAGAAACAGATTATCTCCCCGCTTTCCGTCAGCTTCTCTCGCTTCTACCTGTCTTGACCGACCTCGGCCTTCCTTTCTCCTTGGAATTCGTTCAGACCACCCTCCCATTTCTCCCTTCGCTCGTTCCCCAGTTACACCACCTGTATCTCATAGACAATGGTTCAACTGCAACGGAGGATCGGACGGCCGTTTGCGATGTTGGTTTAGCCATGTCCAAGGGGCTCGTCCACCCTCAACTCGAAACACTCATATTGCCTTGCATAGACTCCCTGCCTCTTCACAGCATGGTTCAGGATTCGGCAGAAATCACTAGGTATGAAGATATAGTTAATCAGTGGTACAAAAAGCTCCGCAAGGTGTATGCTTCTCTCGCGTACTCGTCAAAGAGGTATGGTGCTACACAGGCGGTCGATGTACGTCCTTAGCTTCATCTTTTTCGAGAATTCTCCGTTCATGATCGCAATCGCCTTTCTCGCAGCTTGGCCACATATTGTCTGCAATTGAATCCCAAGAAGACATTCCTGCTATATACCTGTGCCAATTGGTGAACTTTGTTTCGTAATCACCCTTGCGTCGAGTCTGACCCGACTTTAGAACGGTCCATTTGTCATCTCCGAGCTTGAGGGGATATCAGAGAGATTACCAGACTACCTCAGCACATATCGTGAACGTATTCACACGATTCTTGCTAGATGGTCGGGGCGCATGTCAGAGACTCTCGCTTCAGTTGGGTGGATGGTGGCTGAGGACCACTTATATTTCGCATATGGACGCCGCCAGGACTCTTTGTGTGTTCGCACTCGTGATCGGCGGGAGGACTTGTTTGCCTCGTTTGCAGTGGAGAACAGATGCATTACAATATATGATTAGGCGGAAATTGAAAGATACTCTAGATGTTGAACAACATAAGTAGAAACTTGAAGGCATTCTCGAAATGTGCCCGGCCAAGTATTCGTATTCTTCCTCCCGATGGGTGATTCCGGGTATGATACACGCTTTCAGCGCAATAAACTAGCTCCACTCACCTCCTCAAGGTCCTAGGCGTACTTTGTAGCTGTAGCTGAGGGCGCAGACATTCTGGTGTACGGACGCAGACAAGGGACATCGCGCATTCGGATCCGCGAGTGCTTCGTTCGAGCTACGGAACGGATATCACATTCGAACGGTTGACCGCCTTTTCGTACAATCCCTGCAGCACTGTATACTCAATGAAATGCAATTTGAATGGGATCTTTCAATCAGCGAGCAGAGAGAAAAGGAGGTCGGTCAGGTGGACGTCTGGTGCGAGTAATTTTCGAATACGCGTACCTCGTTTATCTGCGGGAATACCTCCGACATATTCCAGTTCTGCCGCATTCTCTGTCACGATCCATTGTCGTTCGTTGACCAAAGGCGACAGGAGGTCGAACCACTTCTTGACAAGCGCTTTGGCGCGCTTGCGGAAGTGGTAAACGTCGTCTTGCAGGATTATGCCGTCTGGAATCAAGCTAAGATCGCGCATGCTGCGATGGAGTCTTGAGGTCTGGCAAGGTGGTACTTAGCTGTGGGTTTGTTGAAAGCGTCTGGAAAGGATGTGCTTACGTTCAACGAGTTTACGTCCACAATTTCGTAGGATTCAATGTGCTTCAGGAAGATATCGAGCCGATTCATATCCTGAAGGTAGCGGAGAATCAGTAGGGCTGCGGTTGACCTTAGAGAGCTGTTAGAGAGTCATACATCAGTTTGAGCTTTCACCCAAGACCTTCGTTTCCCTGTCAGCTAGTGAGTAGATCAGTTTATTATATATATGGCACTGAGATGTCGAAACTGCGAAACTGAGGACGCACCGCATATGACCTCCTCACGCTCTCCTTCGGGTCGCGAATGAGGAATTGCTTCGCGATGACTCGATGCCATCCAGTTAGCTTCTTCGACTCTTCTACTCCTTCTGGGTGTGAAAGCATCTCCTTCCATGAACACTCCCCTTGTTCTTGAGCCTCAAAGCATTTTCCTTGATCGACTGATGTCGTGACTTTTGCACAGCACTCGACAGCGAGTGGCGGAATAACGCGTTTCTCGGGGGATGCGTGGAAAAGGTCTTGAGGGCCGGTAACATCGCAAGAATGGGGATCCACGCATTTTCCGATATGCTGATGTCCATTGAAAGGGATTGCAGGGTTGGAGAAATACGGGATTTCATCCAGGATCTCAATTGAAAGCGCACGAACCCCATTAAAATAAAATTGGCATTGAGGCGCTTGCCATGGATCTCGAGCGCTTGTAGGCGAGGGGCGAGAGAGAAAGGAAAGGATCGAGCGGTTAGCTGAATCTGCAGGGTATGGGAAGCGCTCATTGATTAGAGAGAGGGAGAGCAGATGAGGAAGTGTCAGAGCTTGAGAGGGCAGAGCGATGCGTTGAAGCGGCCCTTTGAGAGTTATCGCCGTGATGTGAGCGCAAGACGTCTCAAAGAATTGAAGGTCCTTGACGAGACCACGGAAGCGTGTAAATGTCCTTGGGATGTCAACGAACTCGAATGCCCTGGAAGTCCTGACCTCCAAGTCTACAAGAGCTGGCGCTGTCTGAAAGACCTCCTGCATGTTCCTGAGGGATGGTCTTATCTGGATCGAGAATCGCAATGTCCGAAGTAGTGGGATACGACCTTTGATACCGCTGAGGAGGCTGACGGACATTGCATTGATTGAAATAGTTGCTCGTCTCCAGCGAGCCGATTCCGAGACGATAAGCAAAACTGCGGGATGAGGAGGTACTGGACCGGCGACATCCTTCCAAGGTCTATCCCAAATGGAGATGTCAATAGGTCGACCCTTCGAGCGATCGAGGTGTATATGTAGGAGCTGGATGAAGGCGGTCAAAGAGAGCGGGTCGTCCACATTTCGATTGTTGGGATGGTGGTCCAGAACCCTGGTGTGGCGAAGACGGCGTTGTTCCAAGCGCGACACGTCAGCATTAGGGAGGTGGGAGCGTCACTTCTTTTACTTGGAAGGTCACCAGAGGATGAGTTGGAAGGGATGAGGTACTCGAAGATCTCAGAGAGCATCTCAATAGGCGCTCGACGAACTGCTGACGTGTCGTCTTCCAGTTTGGGCCAGGGGTTTTCGTGCACTTGAATCCTATCCTGGCATTCCTGGAAGAACAAACGGAGACATCATGCATCTGCAAAAACTAAATGAGCCAATCTTCATAATTGTGACACACCTCAGAATAATCTGCAATGTAGCGGTATTCTGTCTTCTTGACGGGCGGCATTTCACGAGACCCGTATGAGCTTGAAGTTCAAAACCGCGGAGAGATGCTATTCAGACAGATTTCACCAGAGACATAAGTCTAAACTCGTTGATCTTTTTGTAATTTGCGGAGGAGGAGAGTAAGGTTCAGCTCGATTTTGGCTCTACCACGCCTGAACCAGAGATAAGATAAGATGGACACAGAAATAGGGGTGGGAAATGCATCCGATAACACTTTGTTGAAATTCCGATTTGCTCCTCGACCATTTCATGATCTCCGAGAAAGCTTCAATTGAGCAGCTCACGATGCAAACGTGCCCAAATGCGACCATAGACCCTCTACATCTCGCACCGCCCCAAAAAATATCGCCTATCGTGATCCTCCTCATCACCAATGATCCTCCACAGCCGCACGAAGCCTCATTGAAGCAGGAGTGCCATCAACTCATCAAAAATTTCAATGCGTCAACTGGGCCATTCGACGAGATGTTGACAAGTATGAAGTCTCGTCGGGCAGAGAATGAACTTCACTCACAGCTGGACAGAAACTTGGTTGGAAATGTCCGCTGTCTCCCATGGAATACCTTGTTGGAAATTTTATTCGACGTCTCGAACAGTGGTGACAAGGCTCCCTTCCCGACATTGCGTGGCTCGGCGCATTTTTTTAACTTCAACGTCCGCTAGGGGAAGACTCTATTATCGTCCATTCTCTCCACATACCTCAGGCCGGTGGTCAGCAAGGCGAGGTGTATAGGAAGGCACGAGGTGCATAGGAAGGCATACAGCATCTTCACGAACCTCGAGGCGCACTCCGCCTTTGCCGAGAACATTGGACCGTTCCGTAACAGGTAGCACAACCATGGCGAATGGAAGGCTCAACGCGGGTACGAGGCCCTCTTCGCCGACGCCCCTCGCTAGCCGACCCCCGAGTCCACAGGTCTTGTCGCTGGGACGGGGAAACTGGACTGGAGGTAGCGACCGGGTTGAAACTCTAGGTGCTTCGTCTCTCATCGTGGAGAGAAATGAGCACGTAGGCAATCGGAAGTCGAGTTTTGCGGCTCTTGCCTCCATGATCCTGTCTGTGAGGGCCCGATGTTAAAGACGGTGGTCTGGGCCGCCCCAAGGGCATGTGGTACACGCTTGGAAACCTCTCGTTCTACAGGTTCCATTCGTTGCACGTCGCTTTGCGTGAGTTGCCTGCGTCTTTCATAGGTTCGAGTGGATGATCTTCTGACTTGATCAGATCATAGAAATCAAGGCCAATGAGGAAGGAAATTGCGGAGCAAGGTACTCTATGGAGGAGTAGAACCTTCGTAAGTGGTGCATCTCCGCTTTCAACGCAATAATACAGTGTAAATTGGTTTTGTTTGTTTTCTATCAGGATTGTCTCTCTGCGAATGACAGTTTATCTTGCCATCCTATCGTCCTCGTTCTCGCAACGAACTTGATATGGAATACTCTTCTCGTCTTCGTCTTTATTCTTCGAGTCCTATGCCAGGGCTTCTGGTTCACGGTTAGTCCTCACCAATACAACTGCCCCCCCTCTTTCGATGCTGAAAAAAAGCGTTCGTCGGGTGATCTCAGGACACACTGGATAGCAAAGTTTATATTATACACGTTACTAAAGGTGCGTAGAGTCACGACAAGCGCACGAAAATGACTGATGGGGGGTTCCTTGGCGCCACAGAATGGGGCCACGAACTCTGGCCCGCCTCGCCGAATGCCACTTAAATAGCGTTCGATGTTGAAATTGGAACTTAAACCACAACCACCTCAGTCGAGGCACTCCAATCGCTCAGCTACGATGCAAAAGTGCCAAAATTGCAGCATCAGTCTACCGAGCATAGTACCGCCGCCAGATGTCTCGCCCATCGCCAGGACCTTACTCGCTACCAATCTCCCTCTGGAGCCACACGAAGAGGCAATCGCCCAGCAGGTCGTCGCAGCTTCGGCCACACGCGTCTCGCACCTAGATGAGCAAATCGACCAGCTCGATGCGAAAGTTAAACAACTCAATGGAATGTTGGCGAACCTGAAGTCTCGCCGTGCAGAATATGAAGGCCACGCACGACTGCACAGGAACCTCGCTGTCCGTCGTCTCCCACCCGACATCTTGTTGGAGATCTTCCGCGCCATTATATGTGGCCACCCGAACGACATCTGGACAGTGGTCGAAGTTTGTCGGCTCTGGCGTGAGGTCGCGCTTGCCACACCTACGCTTTGGTCTACCTTTCCGTTCAAACGAGCAACAGAGACCACCATCGTGTCGCGTCTATCAAGGTCGCTGAAATATTCGCAGTCGCTTCCCTTTCAACTCACCATCTCCTTCGACGCGCTATCTTACCCAATCTGCCCGCTCCAAGTTCTTGTATCTCCTCACGCAAGACGCATTTCCCATCTCACTGTTCTTTATCCCCATCAATTACAATCGACGTTCTTTTTTCCGTCGACTACCGGCCAGCTACAATGGGAGTCGCTAAGGTCTCTTAATATCTACCATTTGGACGCAAGCTCTCTGCAAACTTCTCCAATCACTGCATTCCAACATTCACCTCTCCTTCGGGACGTTCAAGTTACTAATGTGGAGGGAACTGCCCTGTCTTACAAGAATGAACTCCATCTACCATGGGCTCAACTCCGCAAGTTCTCCGCATTCCGAATCACCCTCGACTGTGCCCTATCTATCTTCCGGGCAGCCACAAGACTTGAAGAAAGCAGTATCAAGTTGGCATCGCTGCGTTTCCTCTCCAGTGTCTTCAGTTTTGCAAGATTCCGCCACCCGCGCTTGTCTAGGCTCCATATTTTGTCAGTTGACAGTCTTACGGCTGAATCTTTTATTCATGCCATCACCCTCCCGTCGCTTCGCCAGCTTTCCATAGAGGCATACAATTTGGACCTCGCAGTCATCTCTGACCTGGTCGAACGGTCGTCTTGCAGCCTTAATTTCCTCAACCTCCCCTGGGATTTTTCTAGAATTGTGCATCCTGCCGCAGCCGTTCATCGCCTTCTCTCACTTGTACCCGACTTGTCCGACCTCTGCCTTCCTTTATCCATCGAATTCATTCAGACTACGCTTAAATTAGTGCCCTCGCTTGTCCCTCGGGTACGGCACCTATGTCTCGACGGGAGATTCTGTAAGATCGCCATCCGCGAAGCGGCTTCGACTTTGCGTGATGAAAGACTTGCCTGCCTGGAAACCTTTATATTGCACCTTTCCCAAGCCACGCCAGCCGACCCCCCACTGACAGTTCCACATCTGCGTCGAGGCCTTCATTCAGAATTTCTTCGGCAGTGGTGCTGTCAGCTTCAGCATCTCGTTGATTCTCTTTCCATTGTGGACGCGAGCTGCCTCGACACTGGTGTAAGCTCTCAGATGACGTATGCACGAAGTCCTTTCATAGTGATGATCTTATTTCTTATAGCTAAACCGCATGCTGTCTGCTATTGAACCTCATGTAAATATTCCTGCTGGATATCTGTGCGAAAAGGTGAGGGATCTTTGACGAACTCCTTGCTACGGCTAACCGAACCCATAGGAAGGGAAGGCAGTTATCTCCAGCCTCGAGACCATATCGACACAACTTCCCGATGATCTTCTCCAACATCGCGAACGTATTTCAGCGATTCTCCTCAAATGGTCGGCATCTATTTCGATTTACTTGAATAGCGTCGGGTGGATGCGATCTCCCAGTGGGAATAGTGTCCTGGTGCATGGACACCGCCAGGGGTTCTTACATGTTGGAACCCGGCCTCGGAATGAAGACCGATTCGCTTCTTTTGCACTACAGAACGGATATGTTACAATTTAAATTTTCAGCTTGTTTTCGTTTCCATGTACATTCCACCTGAGACTTTATGTAAATCTTACTCGAATTGACTATGTGACGAGGACGCTGCGAGTCTCTCAGAAAGCAATGGGACAAAAAGCGACAGTAAGTAGGTAATGGTTCCAGGATCTATGTCCATCCAGGCATAAATCGGCTTCGTAAAATTCGAGACTGAACGAACATGCATTCAGGATCGGTCTATGAATAAGTTCATCAAGTTGCCATACCTCATCATCCTGCGAACGGCGAAGTGGCTCGCTCGAAAGCCTTCCAGTCAAGGTGGCAGCATTGGGCGTCGGGCGGGAAAGACGTGCAAATACCAACGAGGTATCAGAACGTTGTTAGCAATTGTGCTATCAGAACGGACCTCGATAATGAGGTCTACAGGATAAAATAACCGTTCGCGTCGCCAAATGCGAAAGAAGAGAACGGATTTCCCTTCGGTTCCTTGACCTCTACGCAAAGTGATCCTTGTCGTTTAGAGTAAATTAATGCCTCTTCTCCACCTTTCATCCATCCGACCGAGTGTAAATATGCGAAGGCCGACGCGGACCACTCTTCAATGATCACGCACAGTCGACCGCGAAGAGCGTTTCGGTCTGGCAGCCTGGGCCCAAGCTCCTTATCCATTTGCCTTAATAAATCACGAAGAATAGCACTGTATTCCTATGTTAAAATAAAGAGAAAGCAGGTGAAAATTCGGGGTTGAAGCGAAATTTCGTCCTTTACCATGCGCTAGTTGGGCAAGGGTGAAGGGAAACGATTTACGGTCCAATGGCATGAGCCTAAAAGTCTTCGAAAATCTCTCTCTGGAAAAAGAGCGAAGCCTCGCCAGGCCATTATACTAAAATTATAGACCTTCGACGAATTTTTATTTCGTATACTCGTCCTTAGACGCAGTTAGAAAACCTATATAAATCAAAGCTAAGTACCACTCCTGCTCCATCTTCTGATTTCGGTGTTGAGTAGCGGAGATGTGTCCATTTTTTCATCCAACTTGCGAATTAGCGCTCGCCATTCATGGGCGCGGGCCTTGTGACAATAATTATATGTCAGGGATTCGGCCGCCCATTTATACCTCTGTATCGTATTGACCTAAGCGTCTGATAAGAGCCCCCCTCTCAGTTCATTTACTGTCTCAGAGTGGCGCCCTTGTCAGGAAACTCGCCACATATCCCAAGCACCGCGGCATCTCCGTCTCCGTCTTGGACGGCACATGATCGTTGAACACCCCACCCGAAACCCGAAACGCCGATACTTATGTATGTTAGTATGAAGAAGCAAGTGTACGGCAGAAAGGTCGTCACATGAACCACCGGCGTCTACCAATCTCTTCCTGAAGCTCCTAACGGCCTATATTTAATGTTCAGAGAACGGATAGTGGCCACTCCGTGCTCTTCTAACCGCACAATGGCCACGGCCTATTATCTCACAAGCGCACATCCCCCCACCCTAGATGCCAGAAGCTCTCTTCTGGACTTCTGTTATCACTCCAGAGAGGAGAGCAGCGCTCAGCTGACCTGGTGCGTGGGATTCGGAGGCGTATTTATAGGCCTTCAACATCTTCTCGGGCCTGTCGTCCTTCCATTCGAGGGGGGCTTCAATCGGATCGTACGTAGAGAGGGGAGATCCATAGCGCCAGTGACGACGAGGGATCACGGAAGACGCTTGCGAGTGTTCCTTGTACCTCCTTAGGGCTTTATTAAACAGTGGATATGGACCGACAAGTGGTCGAATTCGAGACTACTCCCCTCGAAGGAAAGGACTTAGAATCATGGATAGCAATTTCTTCTTATCAAATAAATCATGAGTGGATCATGAATGAACGCGTGAACTAACGGTCCAGTTGTCTACGACACACATACCTATTCAAATCCACCCAGCAGGAACCCCCAAATTCCCGTGCAACTCCCGAGTGGCGGGAGTGGCGTACCCCATACGTCCAAATTTCTCGGGCCCAGACCTCGGGCATCCCTCTCACACACCGTCCTTCCTCGTTTACCACTGATATACTCACCTAACCTCTCTCCAGAAATGAGCGCTAATCCAGGGATAGGAAGCGCTTATCCGGAGCTTTAACCACTCCAACGGGCCAGCGCTCATCGCTCTCGGCAGTCGGCAAGTGGATGTCGGGGCCGCGCGCCCGGGCCACAATTACGGCCCTGGCCTCGAGGCGAGGACAGAGCGGGGATAACAGCCTCGTGCGTCCATATTGCTCACTGTGAGAACCCGAGGGCTTGGATCGCTAGAGCTTAACCCTTCCCAGGTTTTCCTTCTCCAACTAGCACAGTGCTGACGCGTCGACCTCCCAGTCGATACTTGCAAGCGCCCGTCTCTCTTCTTTCCCCGTCTCTTCTTCCACCACCGCACGTCAGACCCACGAGACTCGACGAGTCCACCACCCAACTAGCTCCTGACTGCGCCGGTTCCGAAAGGTCTGACTGGAACAGGTGAGTGACACACACACAGTCATGCCCACTCTCCTTGACACGCAGTACTCATTTAACACACGCAGCAACCCAACCACCATCGCCACCACCTCACAGCACGGGCTTGAATCCCTTCGTTCGCAGCGCCTCGCCCAGTGCATAGCACCTGCTAGTCGCCCAGTCTTATCGCGGCGTCTGCCTGACTCACAAATAGCCCACAAATACTCTCGTACTTGGGTTCCTTCCCACACGCCGTCGAGGGCGCTTCTTCCCTCCTTCCTTCTCGCGCAGAACCATTGATATCTACCAACCACCAACCACCACCCCACAGGACTCTTGTCAGCACATAACTTGCACATCCCCCACAACCTACCCCACAACTGAAGAACATACACCTACCTAGAAGCAAATGGACGCTCTCAAATCCCTTGTGCAGCCGCTCATCGGCGGTTCTGCGGGTTCATCCGTCGTAGACGGAATGAAGCTCGTCGTGCTGGGCGGTACAGTCGAGACGGCTCGCAGAGTGTCGAGCTCGGCATGGTCGCACTTCGTGAATTGTGAGTTCGTTTTCGCCTTCATCTATCTCATCCATCCCCTCCCTTTCGATGTCTCCGACCACTCCGCTATCGGACCTCGAGGTCGCCGTCCGAGCACTACGGAAGATCGGTGCTAACTATTTTGCCGGTCCAGCTTTCTTCCTTACCGCGCACTTCAGCGAAGA
>JANKHO010000905.1:0-14129 GCA_027627235.1 Agrocybe chaxingu | reverse complement strand
GAACCCGATTGGATATACCAATTCCCCCATCGTCCTCGTCTATGCCTTTCGGTGCGATAGATCGAGGATGTATTGAGCTTTGGTGGTAGTGCGTGGTTCAATAAACGGCTTCGCTCTGCTCTTCTCTGCGGACGCATGGACGATCCGTATACTTTTCCTCGCGTGGGTATGGATCTGGGGTGAAGGTTTTACGCCTTTCACCGATGCATCTTCCCGATCCCTATCTCCTTCTTCATCAGTTCGACTTTGACCTTTGTCATGCTATTTCTTTTCCTTTCCCTTCAGCCGCCATCTCGCAACCACAAGTATCCTTGATCCCGCACATGAAGCTAAAGAGCTGGGACACGTCGGCTTCCTTTTCCCTCCACTCACTTCTACGCATCTCGGCTCACGAGCAGGGTGCGCAGCTGGCTGGTGCAATGGTAGCCAGATCACGTCCCCACTCTTCTCTCCATCGTGCGAAGGCAGTGTCTCAAGACTCACACTTCCAGCTGGCTCTCTGCCAACAGAACCTGGCCATATTTGGCTTCTCCGCGGACCCTTCGTAACCCCGGGAAAATGGCACACTAATGCATGTCACAACACCCCCCCACGGTACCTTCGCCTCCAGCTGTTCACAAAGAGACGGTGCTGACCATTCTCTGTCGTGCGTTTGGATGGAAGCCCGAGCTCGCATCCATGGATTGTGAGCGACTCAAAGCGTCTCGACGCAGCTCCGTCCTCCTGGACCTATTAACTAACCTGATCCCCCCGCCGCACCCTCCCCCTTCATCGGTATCCGTATGCCTCGAGAAGCCGATGCCACGAGCGCCGCCCATCCACGTCTCTTATGGCAATCCGCCCCCCGCCACATCGTTCTCCCAGCTTCGTGCTAGTAAACGATGGCTGGGTCTGGTGGCATGTTGTTGTGAGCCATATCCGAGTCGTGGATGCACTGCAGCGCTTGTGTTCAAAATCTCTCGGTTTCTGTGAACCTCTGCGCCGTTTCTTGACGACTTCTCCGAGCGGCAATCCGGGTTCGAGGTGCCTCCGCCTTGAAAAGGGGCCGATGTGAAAGCCGCAGTGTAATATCACCACTGATATTTGTGAGAGGTTTGATAATGCGTTGGACCTTCGCATCGCTGCCGCTAATCTGGGCATGTTCGTCCCCTTCAAGGCGGCGCTTATCCGAAGCTGGGTTGCTTTTCCAGCCTTGAACTTGTATGCACCGAGGGCGTCTGTAGTGCGCTAGGTTTTTTGCTTCACTGCATGTAGGTAAGCAACGAAAGGAATCATAAACCAGGAATAATAAGTGTTTTATCATAACTCCTCCCTCTTCGTACACCCTAAGAACTTTCCACGAGGGAGATGGAAGGAAAATGGCTACAAAGACGACGTTAAACAGAGGACCATGGTCCCATTTGCACAATGGACATGAGAACGACAAATGACAAGTTCTGCGCCTCAACCCTTCGGGCCCTTCCCCGACAGACTGGACGTCTCATACCTCCATCTCTTGAAGTTATGGTCTATTACGTGAATTGTACTCCGAGACCCTTCTCGTAATGGGTGCTGTTTGTCATCCACGACGATGAGCGGAGGGATGGGAGGGGGCTATGCCCGCGCCTGTCACCTAAACGGGTCGGCCCGCCGAGTCTCGATGCAGATGTCGAAGTCCAGCGGCGCAATCAGGGTAATGAGCAGCAATGAGCCCAGAGATTGGGTTGTATGCATGACAGAGCGAGGTACCACGGAACAAACGATCTGAGAAGATTTAATTCACGAATGGACCCAACGTCGGCCTTCGGGTACACGGTGGAAAAGGAGGGGCGTGGATGGAGGAGGGTGACGAGTACTCTCAGCGAGCGAGACATGGGTCATACGATCAACCGGAAAGGCAACAGAACTGAAGGTGGACGAATAACACCCATTGCAATTCGTGTTCGCCTTGACAGTGAGAGCGAGCATGGACCCGCGTCTCGTTACTCTCTTCGAGAAAGGATGGGAATCTAGGCCATGGTATAACAAGGGCGACCAAAATTTCAGGAAGAACGATGATATCTGGACGAGAATTCTTCCAGCCTCTCGAGGAAGAGTCATGACGCGGCTCGCGAAAGCTACTTTCCAACCAGCCGCTTCGTGATCATCAAGGAATGGATACGAGTGGTAAGGGAGAGAGCGCATTATCATATGTGCTTGCTCTTCAGCCTGTGCGGCGATAAGACCTAGGGGTTAAGTGGATGGAGATAAGGAAGTCAAGGAGTGTCAACTTGGAAGAGACAAACCACTTCTTCCGCAAGAACAAGAACAGAGAGAGGCCGAATTGGTCACTCATTCAGGATCCCCAGGGAGCTCCCCGCCCTATCACAGATAGGCATAGAAGGGACACAAAGGGGAGTGGCATGCACAACTGGCCCCGCTTTGAGTTGACCTGCGGACGAGGAGAGGGTTGGGAGACAGGATTGGAGTGTATGGGAGTGAAACCTATGGAAGGGCGGCTGCTGAGTGAGAGGAAAGCGAGGAGATGGTGAGCGCAAGCGACGTACGTGTAGTGGGTCTTTCTGGATGACGTGAGAGATGGGGTGCGCTGTGACGTGGATATGAGATCCAGAGAAGATCATGGAACCAGAAGTGTGAAATTCCTTGCCGGTGAACATCAGCAGATGCATGGAAGAGGTGCATGATGAGACCTACTCCTTAGCAGCCGAAGGGCGAGGTAGAATGGAGGCGCCGTGATGCGCTGTAGCGGGCCCTCCATCCAAGAATGATATCGAGACGAATGCGGAGGGAGGCAGGGAGACGTCGTAGAAGAGCAACGCTGGCGTGGGTGGTGATCGATGTAGCCCGATCAGAGTCGTTTGTGGCGAGGAATAGCAGAGCATTGAGAGCGATGAGGAAGAAAGGAAGAACTTGAAGCAGGGCGAGACGGAGGGAACAAGGGGTGGAGGACGCGCCCAACGCTCCAGATCCTCGGCTGATCTAACCCAGGTTTTTTAATTACTATATTTAGAACAGACTATTGATTGGCTGATCAGATTAGATGGGCCAGGACATCTCTCCCATTTACTACCACCATCTTCTTCTATACTGCGCACAACATCCTGCTATGCCTCCAAAAGCTTCATCTCTGTGCTATGCTACTGTAACTGAAGAGAAAGATGGTTCTCTTTCTTGCACCTGTTCTCCATTTGATCAGACAGGAAAGGCCTGCTATCACATCTTGGCAGTCAGACTGCAGATTGATCATGGATCAGTAAAGGACTATATTGGTCTGCTATATTCTTTGTATTTCTCTATTAATGTGACTTATGATCCTTTAGAGCTTGAAACTAGTCAGAAACTTCGTGGACCAGCTGCAAAGGGCCAGACACGAAATCCTATCAAGGAAAAGACAGGCCGGCATCATCAAGCTGCTTCTGATGCAACAGTTACTAGAGATCTGGAGAAGATCTTTTTGCGTTTGAAGGAGGAAGAGGAGGACTCTGATTCTAAGTCTTTGGCTGAAAGTCCAATTTCTGATATCAAAACCAAACAGGCCAATAAAGCTCTGGTGTCTCAGCATCCTCAAACTCCTCAAAAAGGTGTGTTTATTACTTGTTTCAAAACCAATGCTTTACTTATGCAATTTTAGGCCGAGGTGTAACAGCAGGCAGGCGTCCTGCTGTCACTCCACTTCATCCAAATCGCACACCTGTTAAGTTCAGTCAGAAAACAGGACCTAAGCCCAAGCCACACAATTCTCTTCTGCCCTCTCTTCCAAACTCTCCCACCAAGCCAGTCAACTTTTCCCCAAAAAAATTACAAATCAGAGAATTTCTTCCAACAGCTAATGAAGTACGTGCTGAGCTAAGATACCTTTCTATAACTTACTATTTAATTAGGAGGCAGATCTTCTTGATGAGCAGAAGCTTAGTGATCTAGACTTCAGTCGGTGGAACAATTCCACATATATGCTCCGCCAGGATGAAATCTCTCTTTTTGTGGACTTGCTCAACTCAATCAATACTGGAATCTCGGGGTCAACATTGGTTATTCCTGATACATATGCCTTTCCTGCACAACAACTTGCTAAACTTGACTGGACTCTGACTGACTCTATCCCTGTTGGGCTTTCTGGTGATGTATACACTTTTGATTCATTTTTTTTAAATGTTACTGAATGTCAAATATCCAGAATATAATTGCAGAGGACTCTCTGATTGGCCGCTCTTGGACAATGAGTCGGTCTATCAATCTTCAACATTGTCTGATTTTCAACCACTACAACAACCACTGGCTGGTGTTTAAGAAAACCTATCACGATCTGCAAGATAGTCTTTCTTGCTATGAGCCATTCAAATCTCATGGACGCCAATTTGATATTGGTGATCTTGCTTTCTTTGCCCAATTTTTTAATCCACGACGTGGTGATCATATGGTAAGACTTATATTTCTCATTAACAATTTTACTAACATCAATTAATATAGCCTGAAAGGAAGATTGTCAAGACATATACTCCAATTGCACTGGATTTGCAAAAAGACAGTGCATCATGTGGCTTTTGGGCAATTACCTTTGCTCTTCTTCAAATATTTGATATTGATCCCTGTGCTACTTCCAACAAGAAGGCTCTGCAAAAAATAGGTGTAGATGGTCTCAAGACATATTGGAAGAATATCTGGACTAGCTACATCACCGATCCTATTGGGCTTTGAGCTTCTGTTTTGGAAGATTTTCTTTCTGAATTTCTGGATTGGAATGGATTTTCTACCAGCACTGATTGTGTAAGTTTAGCAATTTATTTCTGGATTTATTCAGGCTAAAATATGTATTTAGATTGGTCCACGGCCCCAGTGGGTTACACGCTACCAAGGGCCAGACCAGGCTGATGTAGACATGATGGATGTAAAGGATATTCCTTCTGAACTACAGCCAATTGTGCGTCTTATTTTTAGTATTAAGAAAGACATACTCATATTTTTGAAAAGAATTGGCAAGGTTTTACTGAAGACAATATTGATGATACAGAAGACATTTTGGAAATATTGGTCTGCTCTATGCTTTCATTAGTCCATTTCTATACTAATATTATTATCTACAGCTTTCCAACTCTAAATATGCTGGCATTGTGAATGGCTCTTCTAAGCTCTCAAGTGGCAATGAGGCAGTCGTCTTTGAGGATCTCAAGCGCCTTAGAATGACACAGTGGGTTAATGATGACCTTGTAAATGTTTGGCGAGATATCTTGCTGCAACAGTACGAGTCTCATGATGATTGTGTCTTCTGGGTGGCTACTTCCTTTTTTTATCCAAAGCTGGTCAGGTGGTACCATACAAAAAATGGTGATGCCAAAGATCCACAGTTCTTTCAAATTCGGAAGTTCTATAAAAAGGTGAGTTCTTATTTAGAGTTGCTTTTGGTCAATATCTAATCTTGACATAGACTGATATTTATACTCTTGATCTTTGTCTTTTGCCCATTCATCTTCCTGAAGAGCTACACTGGCTTTTGGCAGTTATTGACTTTCAAGACAGTTCTATTCATCTCCTTGATAGCTGGGAAGCAACTCAACAAGCCAATCGTAAGATCCGTAATTGGAAGAAGGGAAAAGGTGCCAAAATCATTATGGTATTTCCACAAATTTTTGGTATTCCAGAATATAACTGAGATTGATTGTAGATTCTTACTGCCTGGCTGGATGCTGAGGCAAGCACTCGAGATGTTCAAAAATACGACTGGAATAAGTGGGAATTAAAACCTGCTGGGAGCTCGAATAAGGTAATAGAAATTCTCTGCATTAGGACCTTTTTTAATTTTTAATTTTTAGATTGTAATACCATGCCAGAATAATGCTTTTGATTGTGGCATATTTATGCTCACTTTCATGTTGCATTATGTGATGATGGCAGGTATTAATGATTTTTCCAATCTAGATCAACCCTTGTCATCTGAGGAGCATGCTGCTCTATACTGTGATGCTAAGAATGTTTGGAATCTTTGCCGCTATATTCTTCAATATCTTCTTTGTCATTGTAATATTCTTTCTATGCCAAACAGTATGTGCTTTTTGGTTGTACAATATTTTCTATTGGCTGATTATTTGACTAGAACCACTTGTTGATCAAACTTTATCAACATTGACCCCACTATCCCTTCTCAGGCTGGAGATGAAATTATTCCAGATAGTGAAGAGGAACAAAATTCCATGGAGTTTCACTAGGTACAATATTCTGAAAATATTTTAGATATCAAGCACTTTCCAGGCTCTATGGCCATCCTCAGTTTTAAACTCCTGTATTCCCTTTTCCACTCCACTCCAAATTTGATAAGCCTTGTTGCTCTTGTTAAATGCTGCACTGTCAAATCGTGGCTGTTGATTTCTCCACTCTCGATAATAGTCAAACCACTGATTTGCAATGATCAGTACAAGATGATAAGCTCTGGAAATATACATTAGAAATGCAGATAAATGGCATAAGCACATACGATTTGTTTGCTCGGCTGGCCAAGAAAATTTGATCAAATGTCTTGAAAGCTCGCTCTGTCCAATTATTGGTAGAGAGCATTTTGTCCCGATTTTGGCCAGCAGGAAGACCAATATCAGTCCAGAGATCTATGGATGATATCCTTGAGCATTGAATTGGCCATAAAAATCCAGAAAATACCTCTCCATTCTGGAGTAAACCAATTTGCTTCAAAATATCGGATTATATCGTTGGCTTGAGTAGTGGATCCAACACAGAGTCTTCAAACAGACTCCTTGAACTCTGCAACCTTAAGATCCCATCTCTCATCAAAATGGCAGCGCTGAAGAGTGCGTACAGCTCTAAGCAGCAAATGCTTCCACTCAAGAGAAAGACGTGGACGTGGTTGAGGTTCAAAGGAATCACCGACTTCCTTGTCCCAGCGCAAGATAGCTTGCATTACATGGAACTGACAAATGCGGATGCGCATCCAAGGAAATACTAGCCAAAGTTTTTAGAAAATCATAAAACACAGAAATATGATTAAATACCAATGTAGATGGCTGATTGAGCTGCCCGACACTTATCAATCATGAAGAAAAGTGGACACCATCCAAACTTGGACTTGACAATTTTCTTTGCTTCATGTAAGAGCTGATCCTTGTGTTTCTTCAGTCCAATATCAACAACAGTTTCTTTAAGCCAAATAAAATTAAGCAATATCAAAGCAACAATAAAAGATAATTCACCATTTGTAAGGCTACAGGCCATATCCTCAACCAGATCTTTGACTTTGCAAAGAAAAAGAGCCAAAGTCTGAGCAGTAGCATTTCCAGATACAAACACTGGTCCTGAATACAAATATTATTAACTTGAATTGTAAAGACAAATATTGAACATACCCGGAATCATATGAGAATTGTCATCGATGGTTGTTAGAAAGGTCACTGGAGCTCGATTTTCATTCTTGTGGCAATAAGATGAATCAAAGCCAACACCATTAGCATGAGACCATAGAATGAGTGACTGTATAGCAAAGGGATGCTGAATTCCTGTAGCAAAGTTGGTGGGAGGGTCTGTTGTGTAATCAGGGGGAGAGTAGCTAAAATATTGACTGATTAATAGTATAATCAAGAAGCAAAACAAAACACACTAGAATATTTTATCTGGATTTTTCTCTGCAAAAAGCCCAATTGCAAGTAAAGGATCATTGAGAAGCCTTTCTTTACGGCAGACATTCTGAACAATATTGTTGACTTGACTTGGAGTAGGCCAGCAGTAGCGTGGAATCTGGTGTTGATCGCAGAAGGCCAAAAGTCCTCAAAATATATTAGTTGCACTATTCAGAATCAACAAAGAAAATTTTAGAAAAACATACTAAGTTTAATTTGAGATGCTGTCATATTTGCCAGTGAGGCTAGCTCTAAGATGTTCTGCTGAACAAAATGTGACATTTCAAGATGCCTGTGGTGGGCCTTGTGGTGTACAAACTGTTGCCAGACCATAGCATTTGAAAGATCATTTGTCATGACCTCAACCTATAGTGGTTGAGTAAAGAAATAAAAGAAAAAATAATTACGCACATGAATCTTGACCTTTCTAGGGCAGCTGCTTGCCTTTGGACTTTGCTTCTTCCTGACACACTTTCCTCTGAGCTGCTTATCCACACCTTTACTTCCCTCTTGATTATTCTTGCTCTCATCCTCTGAATTGCTCTCATCCTCCTCCTCCTCCTCCTCCTCTTCTTCACTCACATCCTCATCTGATTCTGCAGGAGGTGCTTCAGCATTGCAACTTCCAAGACATTGATACTCAACACAGAAAACAGGTCAAGATTTATCCTTGTACTTTGATGGAACTTTGCGATCCTGAGTTGCCCATTCAAGAAGAAAGGAGCGAGCACGTATGTCCTTAGGCCGATCACAAGGATGACCAAAGAACTGCATAGAGATGAGACCACTGGAGATCTTGTACTCCTGAGGTGAGTAGTCATTCTCCTGTAAAAAGCAAGAAAAAATCAGTAAAAGTATCATAATAATATAAAACATAAAGAATCACAAAATCCTGGAACAGCTTGTACACATTTGCTGTAGGTGTTGTTCCAAGACATGTCCATCCATCCTTCTCTAACCGGGTGAGCCTATTCAGTAGCCTCATATCTGGTGACTCTGTGGTTCCGTGACGTGGCTGTTTCTTTGGTGTATGAGAAACTTCGATCTGCCAGATAGGTATTTGCATGCTGAACCGGACAGCCTGCGCAGTACGTGGAGTGTACTCGTTAGCATTTGGATCCTTCTCGTTGGCCTTCTGGGGAGGTGTGAGAGGCTGAAGAAATTGGGAAGACATGACAGTATCTTGATCAGGAAGTGGATCAGTTCTGATCGCCTGGCCCTTCTTTGATGGACAGCCTGGCTTCTTGTGGGTTGGCTATATGGATTTATCAGAGAAAGATTCAAGGATCAATGATATGAACCATACCTGTTGAGGAGGACCAGGCTTCTTGACTTTAATGTTGTTGTCAGAAAGGAAGTTGTCAGAATCGTTATCCTGATAGTGCATTTTCTAGTGGAAATGAGTTAGATCTGTGATGTATCAAGAAGGGAATCTACTTCTAACCTTCTTAGAGCGTCTAGAGCTCTTAGCATCATCTTGATTACTGGCTTTGATCTTAGGTGGACTGGCATCTTCAGACATTGATGTGGAAAGCTATGTTATTGGTTAATGTAGATCTAAGACAAAAGATATCAATTTATCACACTTACTGCTCTCTTCCTTGGGTTCTTCTTAGTTCTACCCATATTGAAGGCCAGAGATGGTGGTGGTAGAGGATCAAGGTAGCACAAGATCACAGCTGTGATCAGAGGCCTCCCAATTAGGAAATTGAAAAAGCAGGGTTGGATCAGTACTTTTTATGAGGATAATGGGGGTTGGATCAGTACTTTCTCTTAGAAAATAATGGGGGTTGGATCAGTACTTTCTCTTAGAAAATAATGGGGTTGGGTCAGTACTTTTCTAGCAGAATAATGAGGGTTGGATCAGTACTTTCTTTTAGCAGAAAATGAGGGTTGGATCAGTACTTTCTCTTAGAGGATAATAAGGGTTGGATCAGTACTTCCTTTTAGAAAATAATGGGGGTTGGATCAGTAGTTTCATATACCAAAAATCCAGGTTGGATNAGTAGTTTCATAACCCAAAGTCCAGGTTGGATCAGTAGTTTCATAAACCNAAAGTCCAGGTTGGATCAGTAGTTTCATAANNCAAGAATCCAGGTTGNATCAGTACTTTTTATAAACCAAAAATCTGGGTTGGATCAGTACATAAGAAATGCTGAAATTGTAGTTTAATCTGGGGGTTGGATCAGAACTTCTTAAATCCAGGTTAGATCAGGACAATTATCCCAGGTTGATTCAGTAGTATCAAAAATGTTGAATCAGTAGTTTTAATATCTAAAACCCAGGTTGGATCAGTAGAATTTATACATGCTGGATCAGTACTTTGAAAAGCCGGGTTGATTCAAAGACTGCAGGGGGTAGAAACACATCTTGCGTTCTACTTGTTGGGCATTGTCGCTGAACCACTGAATGTATGGTCGCAAGACGGAGAGGCTATACGTGTTAAGGGTCCATTTGGTGTAACAAAAAACTCCTCATTCACATCCCATCTACCGGACTGAGTCTTCATCATTAGGCCGACAACCTCTATGTCTACGATCCGAAGGCCGTGCACAATATTCTCGTCAAAGTATGTCACTATTTCGCATCTTTTAATTCGGAAAGAAAAGTCTTCTCATTCTTACGCCCAGGACCAAGACATCTACGAAGAAACAGCAGGCTTCATCGAGTGAGCTACGTTCCCTTCATTCTGCTTCAACCACCCTAACGGCCCAATTAGAACCAATAGGTTGTCGTTTGGGGATGGCTTTTTCACTGCTCTCGGTAAGCGCACAAATACTCGAGTATTGGCAAAAAACGCGAACAGTGCATTCATCGACTACTTAGGGGATCGACATCGCCTCCATAGGAAGATGCTCAGCCCGGTCTTTTCAATTGCACATATGCGGGAGATGGGTAAGTTTTCAGTTCGTAATTGCGTTCCTCTTCCCTAACCCACTTGCTTTACGTAGTTCCCCTCTTTTACGAAATTTCCCACAAGGTAAGATGAGTGCCACATTGTCATGTTTGACATATCTCTCAGTCATCCCCACTTTCATAGCTCCAAAATGCCCTCGTGAAAATGACGATAAATGGTCCCAAGGAGGTGGGTAACCTCTCATCTACATAAGCATGACGGATGGTCTGACTGGATCATAGATCGATATTTTGGAGTGGAACACCCGACTGGCGCTCGAGCTCATCGGCCAAAGCGGTCTTGGATACACGTTCGATACGTTAGAGGAAGGGTCGACCCCACATCCATATGGCATCGCGTCAAAGCAGGTTATGTACGTCCTACCATGACCGCCCTACTCCCGTGTCTTTAACGTAACCGTGGATAGGCCGCTATCGGGTGGATTCTATGCGAACACTGCAAAAGAGGTGATAGCGCCCCTCGTTTCCCGCGTTGCTGGCCCGAGGGTTGGTCGTTTCTTAGCGAATTGGGTTCCGTGGAAGGACCTGCAGGGGTTCCGCGACGTTGTAGACACACTAAGCGGCACGGCATCTGAAATCCTGCAACAGAAGAAGAAAGCCATTCTTGCAGGCGATGAGGCAATGAAAGCGCAGGTCGGCCACGGAAAGGATATCATCAGCATCTTATGTGCGCTGTTTGAATTTCTTGCATAGATTTGTTGTTGCTGACGGCTGGGCAGTGAAGTCCAACATGAACGCCTCGCTCGAAGATAAGTTAACAGACGAAGAGCTCCATGGGCAAGTCTCGTGAGTTTATGTATCATCTTAGTCTGCCTTCCTTTGACAGGAACTGTTCAGCTCCCTGACCTTTGCGGCTACTGACACAACCTCGTCGGCGTTGTCGCGTATCTTGTCTCTCCTTGCCGCCAACAAGGATTGCCAAGATCGGGTACGACAGGAAATCAGGCAAGCCAAAGAAGACAACGGAGGTCATGACATCGACTATGACACCTTGGTCTCTCTTCCTTACCTCGACGCCATTTGCCGAGAAACTCTTCGTCTGTAAGTGCAGAGGCTTTCTAACTTATGCAATCGAACATCTTCTGACATACTCTGCGATAAGGTATTCGCCTGTCCCATATCTGCTACGAATGTAGGTGAATATTACGAGATACGCTATAACGCTAATGATTGTTGTCAGTGCTCGTGCGGACATGGTCTTACCATTAGCAACACCTGTCAAAGGAATCGACGGCAGCGACATACACGAAATACCAGTCCCCAATGGTACCAAAATATTTGTCTCTATAGTCTCATCGAACACCAATCCTCATTATTGGGGACCGGACTCTTACGAGTGGAAGCCTGAAAGGTGGCTGAACAAGCTCCCAGATACTGTGATCAATGCCCGTATCCCCGGAGTATATTCGCACTTGTAAGGATCAGACATTTGGGTTGCTATTGTACCCACTGATGACGTGGCCTATTTAAGGCTCACCTTCTTCGCCGGTGGGAGGTCTTGCATGTGAGATTGACCGCTCTCTTTGATTATCCTGTATTCTAACCATTTCTATACCCAGTGGTTTCAAATTCTCGCAGCTCGAGATGAGTGAGTTGAGCCTCTCCCTGATACACGTCAATAGTATATTCAACGAATCTGTAGAAGTTGCGCTGGCGCTGCTGCTCGATCAGCTCGAGTTTACCCCGTCCAAGGAACCCACTGTCTGGCAAATGACGTTTGTCTCCCTTCCCCATCCCGATCACGAAAGTGTTAGGCCCAGGCTTCCTCTCGTGATCAGTAGAGCGGCATGAGACGCGAGGCGTGGTTGGCGAAGACATGGTGTCGTTCACCGAATATGACTGCCTTCTGATGTAATTCCGCACTCAAATTTACTCCAATGTGTTCTTAACGGTTCTCACAAATTAGTTATCGCGGACCTGCCATCGCGGTGTGGCCCTTTGTTGTAGCGCCCTGTCCAGAATTAGTGGAAGTTGTATTCTATTACTTCTGCTGTTGCCTGTGATACTACTTATATTACTCCTCCTGCCACCGCTGAACGGGGGTGTCATCGCGGGAGGGGAAGTATGTGGCGCATGACCACTTTAGGTCGACAGTCGGCCCGGAGTTCTCGACTCATAAATCACCTGAGGGGCGCGTCATCCGCCAGAGAGAAGCGCGCGATACTGTTGTTACGTTCCATCACCTCCCGCATGCGCGTAATCCCTTTTGGATCTGAAGTTGGCCGAATAATCCCGAATGCGGACCAAATCAGGCAAAAATGCCCAAAATCAGACTTAGCTTTCCAGCTTCGCGTGACTCTAGAGCTCTCTTGCTCTTGATTGCAACTCCGGACAACGCCTCTAACCTTCATCTATCTCTGAAATGTTCTGCCAGGTGGTATTTGTAGTTTCGAATCGCGGATCGCGAATTGCGCCCTTAGGCTTCTCCGCGTCCGAACCCGGTCAAACCCGACTCAGTCAAAGCTCCACAACGTCGGCTACGACCTATAGCCAGAGGTTCGAACTCTATAAGCGTCGTCGCGCCACCGGAGTCGGAAGAGAGTCTACAATGCCGTTGCCTCACACATTCACAAGTCGAAGCAGGAGCCGTACCCAACACGTAACGGGCACCAGATGGGCAACGACACGCGCGTCGGCCAGCGCTGTCGAGACCCCAATCGCGATCTGCCACAGTGATAACGAAAATGACCATTATGCATTGACCGACGTCAGAGAAGAGGCGTCGATCGCCGTCTGCCAACGAGAGCCGTCTGGGGCAGAGATTTCCTAATTGCAAGTCGAGTTCGACACGTTCGATGAGCAGAGGTGTTGCAAGACTCGGCTTCGAGTCGTCGGGCAGTAGCGCGAGTACAAAGGCAGTCTTGACTTAAAATGGACGCCATCGAGGAGCTCGTCGAGGGTACGGATCCCCAAGGATACGATGGTCGTTGACGATGAAGATAGCGGTGACGATGTCGTCGAGATCCAGCAAATCCTGCATATGACGAGGTTTATTCCGAAGCACCATGGATCCTCCAGGCTAGCTACTGTGGGGTTCCCGAGTGACGAAAAGAACACCCCGAAGGCCAAAGCTCCTGCATGTGCTTTCGATGAAGTGTCATTTGCCACCCCTTTGAACGCACAGGGCCACAGGCGTGTCGAAATGGCTCCAAGAGTTCTCTTGTGCAATGTGTGGTTTTCGCTTCTTTGTCCCCGGAGCAATCTTCCGAATCTGACGGTGATCTGTCTAGCTTCGACTTTCAAGGAGACGAGCAAGCTCTCTGCACTCACATCGAAGATTTGAAGGCCAGCGCAAAGAAAGCTACGGTTGGCTCTTGAACTACAGCTGGAGCTTGCAGTCGTCTCTAGAAGGAGAGAGTGTACGATGGAAACGACAGATTCACGGACCACGATATCTTATCCATTCGCTGTTACCAGCAGGTGGTTTTCGACGCGCGTAGAGGAATGTTATGTAAAGTACGTTACTTGATTCCAGGATCGCTTACTTACGTATTTTTATGGATGGAACTGCGAGATGACGGCTTGCTTCCTGTAGGTGATTCCGGCTAGAGAGACTTGGCGAGTATGGCGTTCCGTTTGGTTCTTTATTATCCGCCCACTATTTTTCCAATCCCGCAA